>CCAG010020557.1:0-62066 GCA_001077435.1 Glossina morsitans morsitans
AGATAAACTGGCTAAGGTTTTCGACCACATTAAAAACTATAGTAAACAGACGCAATGACTTCAAAATTTCATTTAAAGTTTTAATTTCTGCTATAGTGTTACCAGAAGAGAAAAATAAATAAAAATAACAAGTAAAGAAGAAAGTTGTCACCCTTAACCTAAAAAAAATTAAAATGACAAGAAAACTATATTTTCAGACTATATAATAATGAATGGGCGTGTCTTGTTCTTTCCATGCTTGCAAAATATACGTGGAAACTTTTATCGTGTGTCTATTGTAGTTTACAAGCAAAGAGTAAAAAATCTACAAAGCTGAGGGCCATTTTCAACATTTTTTTGGCGAATTTGAAGGCGACATTTTCATTTTTGCGAACTATGTCTACCAAAAAAATTACACAGACGAACAGACGAATAGGCCAAGATGGTTAGGAGGGTTCCGAATTTGACACCAGTCAAGAATGCACATATGCTATGGGTACTTCCAAGCTTGCTTCTCGGCGTTATGAAATTTTGACAAAAAAATTAAATTTTAATACAACAATACAACAATATTGGATGGGCGTAGCCGATTTTTCCCATCTTCATACAGGTAGAGTAGCATCGCCCGTGGAAAATATGTTCAAATTTTTATAGATTTATTTGCTGTAGTTTATAAGTAATGAGCAAAATACCAATTTTTTATTCCTTTCGAAAAACAGAAGTGTTCTCACTTCACCTAGTACTGTAGGTGTGTCCTTCGACCAATTTGGCCTTTTTTCACCACCAAATTGCGTGCAAGAGCTTCCAAATTTGAAGGTTCGTTTTTGATTCGTTACACAGACGGAAGGACGCAGATGCTTAAACCAATTCGAAATTTGATGATTAACTTGTGTATATATGTATGTAAATGTAATCTTTCTCTCTGTCTCTTTCTATCTTTCTTTCTCTTTCTTTCTCTCTCTCTCTCTCTCTCTCTCTCTCTCTCTCTCTCTCTCTCTCTCTCTAAATCTTCCTTCTAGGTGTTGTAAACATTTTGACAAAATGAATAAACCCCTCATTCTGCAGTGACGGACATAAAAAAACAGAGGATGTGTATAAATAAAGCCTTCAGCTTGCAATTTACCCACTCAGGACTGCCAGGTTCTATAAATATATGATTTAAATTGGAGTATATTTGCATATCGCATCATATGTTAATGAATATTTTCCTTATTTTATCATGAATTTTGCCATGAATTAATTAAAAAAATTTACTGATGACATTTCTCGCTTCAACATAATATTAAAAATTTTCTCTGCTTTGTTGAATTATATCATTAAACTTAGAGGCTGTTTGCAGTTACACGTAATAAAAATTCGAATCTTTCCAAAGGAAGTATTTAATACATTACTATTTCGCATCAGTAACTTATAAAGCGAGGGCAGTTGAAGTGGTGAGAAGGGTCCAGCATCAGGAAAAATGATGACATTAAACGCTTACTGAATTCTTTGACTATCTATTTAAAGGAAACTCCGAATATCGTTACAGTTTTCATATACAATAGGAAAGGCAAAGATAACCGGGAATGAATTCAGACTGCAACTGTGCAACATCGATGAACATACGGATATGGAACGAAGGAAAATAAGAGCTAACTGAAAAGAACGAAAATCTTAGAGTTGGCCCTTCTCACATGCGTTAAGTCGCTATAAATGGAAGCATTATTTTCATCAAATTATTTCGGGCGATAAAAAGCGGGTTCTGTACGACAATCTTAAACGGAGAACGGCATTGGTTAACCGCATTGGTGATCACCGTTCACACTTCTTGCAAAGTCGAATGTTCCTGTCTAGATGATGGAAATATTGCTTGTTGAGATCCATCTCGTTATACTTTCATTTATGCAACTGAGACTGGCATCCTAATTGTCGTGTCCACTATTAGTAAAAAAGTTTACGACGGCTGTATGCTATATAGTAGAACCCACATACTTCATATAAGACTAGTTCCTACAACAGGCATAAGAGGGTCATAGAAAACAGCAAACCTGTCTATCTATGTGTTTAGAGTCGATAACAGAAAAGGTAGGAAGGTACAAAGGTACTTACAAATTTTTATACATGCCTTGTGAAAAGCAAACATTTATTATTCAATGGCCATAGAAATTGTTATCATACAATGTCTTAAGCCTTATTATTAAAGAAAGTTATTTTAAATATAAAAAGTAAGTTAACCGGTTTGGGCTGTGAACGCCTTTATTCATTTGTATTAGGTGAGTGCAGAAATTTTGATCACTTTTTGGCTTGAATTGGGATATGATGGAGCAGCATCGCCATAAACTTCTGAACGTGTTTGGTGGCTTTCGGCAGCAGATTACTTCAAATAAGCAGCAGAAGTAATGAATTTGGAAGAAGAGAATTTTGAGCGCTCCATGATTAGCGTCGGCGTATGCCGTATAGATCTATAATATTAAATGGAAAACTGGTATTTTATCTACCTTTCTCTACAGGAAGGTCAAAAGCATCGAGTTCAACCGCTGCGTACACTGGTATCTCGCATTTCTTTATCACTTTTAGCGGTAGAAGTCGCCGATCAAAATTTTTGCCGAAACCTAACATAGTTTAAGTGACTGCTACAACACGGATTCATATAACAAACAAGCGTAGCAATCGTGTCACACAATGGTCTCCTGTATTTGCTAGATATGCTATAGACTCCCGATTCATCACAAACCATTATTTCTATATCGATTCTAGTAAATATTAATTAAATTTTGGAATTCCTTATCGCGTCAAATTTCATTCAACTTTGAATATTGGAAAGAAGATTTGATTTATAGCAAATTTTAATATACGCGAGATTTACATTCGGTCAAGTCTGGCATGAATTCAAAAATTAATTAACTTAACTCTTTTTGAGTTCAAACTCACGCATAGCCAGCAAAAGTGTGCTGACGTTTTTATCAAAGCGAGTTTACCAATTAATTTCGCCCTTAATCGTGGTTTTTCCATTTTTTTTTTTTACTTTTGCTCTTCTGTTTCATTTCACTAACCAAATATATTTTTCATAATTTCACTATGTGTGATGAAAAATTCGTAGAAGAGCGATTCAATTACGATGTAATGAAATTTTATGGAATCATGTACACATACAACAACAATCAATAAACTAAAAACAGGCGAATGAAATCATATTATAGTTTAATACAATCAAAACCATTTATGGATACACCGAACAGTTCAATGGCAGCGTATGGTCGCAGTTAAACACTTGACCACTGCACGATTAAAAAGAAAAAATTAAAAAACAGAAATTGCAAAAAAAAAGAGGAAAATATTTCAAAAAAAATTGATATTGAAATTTTCCCAGAAAATGCGCTAAAATTGAATAATAAAGTAATAAATACTTGCATGCACACACATACGCGCGTCTACAAGCAATAAAAAATTCAAAAACCAAGAACAACAAAATAACTTAAGCCTGTAGTTGCAACTAGCAGTTAGTTGTAGTTGTAGTTGAGTTTAGAGTTTAGCTTTAGCGTAAACGAGTGTAGGAAAATAATGCTTGAATTTTGATTGCAATTATCGTGTGCACGTAAATGGTAAGGGAAAGGTGGGGACCCACTATATGGATGGTGTTATGCAATTGTGTGTGTGTGTTTTCAAATACTTTAGCTATCACAACTCAACAACGTATTGACCAAAACAAAAAGAAAAGAACGAAAAGCGAAAAAAAACAAATATAGTACACATACGTCGTTCATGCGTATGTGTGTATGAGTGGCTGTGCTTTTGTATATATGCATAGTTTATGTAGCTTCAACGGGCAGTAATACACATGAATGTAATGCCGGTTTTTCTATGAAGTGCTATGTATATACTCATAACAACAATAATACCAACAACAACAGTGCCAATACAATATACATACACAAACAAACACTTGAGTACGCACACAGGCTTACGTATAATTTCTAATATAGTGAATAGTGAGGTTAGGTGGTGTTACTGAAAACACTGCTGCTGCTGCTGCTGCTGCTGCCGCCAATGCTGTTAACTTTATTTTGTTGGTAATCATATCACAACCAGTTTAGTGCTAAATAGAAAAACAGTAATAACAACAACTAAAAACGAACTTCAATTGTATGCAAACTGCCAGCAATAGACAATTTTAAATTGCTTAAACTCTTAATGCCGATCCAGATATGAAAATATACAAGCATACGCACACCCATGTATACATACGTACGTACGTACACTTATGCGACCATCCTCACACACTAAGCCCTAACCAAAATTGCATTAACCAAATGTGTGTTAGTGCGGTTTTTCAGCTACAGCTGTAGAGGAGTGTTTTGCAATTTACTGACCAGAATTTCTGAACGCTTGGGCATACAAGTACGTGAGTGCTTCTTCTATAGAAAAATAAACCGAAAATTCATGTTCACGGCTATTAGGATTTTGTCGAGTTATTTTGCTGCTATAGTTGTTGTCAAACACGTTTGTTACTGTTTTCGTATTTGTTTTCGAACTGAAAGAAAAAAAAATGTCATTTAACGGTATTTTGTTCTTCTTTTTCTGCCTCTAGAGCACAAATAGTGAATCACCAACTTATATATCAGGAGCAGCTGCGCTGCGTGGAAATAACACTCTCCCAACTCGAAGCAATAACCACGACTATAAAATTGACAATTCCATGAATGTTATGTGTTATTGGTATGTAATTGCAGCACTAGTAGCACATTCAAAAAAAAAAAAAAAAAAAAGGGAGCAAGAAGAAAAACCAACCGACCCAAATGTCCATTAAGGTATTTTGGAGGAAGTTTAATGCCTTTTGCATTGTTACGGTTTTCCTCTCGTCGTTTGTTTCTTCTTCTGTCTTCCTGTATATTTCTACGGAACTTGTTATATGTAATTAATGTGTCTTTTGATTACATATTTTTATATTCAACACTCATCCATCCAGATGTCATTGACATACAAATGTACATAGCAGTGGCAAAAAACCTTGGAATATACACACAAAGCATTGCTACTTAGTATAAGATTGTTCGTTGATTCAGTCATATGTCTGTTTATTCGTCCATTCATCTCTTGCGGGATTTTTCAAGGCCGAGATCACATATATGTATGTCTTGGCGAAGGAAACAAATTACAGATGACTATAAGCTGCTGGCAAACGAATTTGAAAATCAAGAAAATCTCAAACAACAAAAAACTTTTTTCTTTTTTTTTTTTTTGTGCAACAATTTATGTCTACAACGTTCGTGATTGATTGATACACGAAGTATGAGTTACTAGTTTTTAGCACTGAACGCAGAATATCGACTTGGTGACCACAATTTTTGATGCTTTTGCTGCTGACATCGTCGTTAATGTGTAGATCGCCTTCGGCCAAGTCTTTTGTCTTACAAGTTTATAGGATCGTCCAAGTACCGTCATGCAACGAAAAAGAGCAGCTTGACATCTCTCAACTTTAATACGCTTGGCATTCAATAAGCAGTAATAGATCGTAGGAAGCTGTACAACAAAATATTAGAGACCTAGCTATAAACGCGTTCGGGGGTCCGAACAATGGTAATCCCGTAAGCGCCCGACTTTATTTCGTAATATAGTTTTCTTTTGCATTTTTCCCACATTGCGCATCATTGACAGCCTGGGTACCTTGTTGACATCAATCATCGTGAGCCGACCTTTCATTTTTGGGAAATCCTTTAATGCCATTTGAATCAATTTGGAAATCGGAAATATTCCGATCCGGACAATTTTCAATTGAATCGATTTGACTCGATTTTAACCATCTCCTATAACGACCATCGGAAACGGTTGCTTGCCTTGATGAAAGTAGCTTTTTTCCTTGATCTTATTATGCAAGGGCTGTATTAAGTCCGCTTAATACTCGTCTTTGCTCGTCTTCCTTTTGTTCAGTTATTCAATCAATAGTCCACGCGTATTTCACTTGCTTACCTTCTTTACTCTCAGGCGATGGTCAGCCAATATCTTTGTGTCGATTTTCATTTCTATTTCGGTCATGGTCTCTGCATTTTATCGACCACTACTGCGACGGTCGTCCTATCTCTTTAATATACGACACCCAATTATTTATTGCTGCAGACCAACGGACAGACTCCGCGGCTTTGACATGCGATTGGACGGAAATCTTTCCTATGAGTGTATTGTGTCCTATGACACAATTTTTCCCATGCTTTCAATTCGCTGCGAGTTTTCATGGCCCTTCTTGATTGTCAAAGGAAGTCGTCTCTTTCACTGTAGAAAATAGTATGAATGACTTGAAAATCAAAATTACAGTGAAACCTCTTTACTCGAGCAATCCAATACTTGGCGAAGATGCTAAAACAGTTGTTGTTGCTAAGCAAAAAGCAAAGGTATCTATCCGCGCCACTTACGGACATAAGATCAGATCGACAACAAGAATTTGAATTTCGTGTGTAACGTCAGCAAAAAAATTGTAATGGTCGGAATGGTGTGAAATTTGGGTACATTTTTTTTGAAGGTTGATGCTATCAAGAGATCACATGGCTTCGTCAATACTCATCTGACACCTATCGACACACACTTATTGACTGAGCTGTTATTTCCTTTGGATAAGCGGACGTTTGAAGGCTGATTCTATCTGAAAACCATACGTATTCATCAATAGTCTTCGCACGTCTGCGTGTCATTCTACGAACTTATTGAGTAAGGCCTTATTTCTTGTGAAGACGCAAACTCGGTTATGAAAGTTATGGAACGTATAAGCACGACAATTCGGTTGGTGTTGGGTTTTGAAGCGGTTTGCCGCGATTTCAACAGGCAAGTAGCCGCCCAGGGATGTTAGTTTTGGGCAAGTAATGAATATTTGACAAATCTAGCAAATCCGCTCTAGTGAAGATAAAAACGTTGCTTGCATGGGCACTAATTAGAAGTTTAGTGGACTTTCTGAGGCTTCGAACGTTTCTTGATATGTTTCGCAAGTCGCTTAGCCTAAACTGTGAGTAGAAATAAATCATTTCGAAAACTGAGTAATTCATCAAAAGTTTTATTCTAAGCAAATGATTTTTATTGAATATTTATCTGTTTGAATAGCTTTTAATGAATTGAATAAATTTTTTTTGTTTATTTTTTTGAAATTCTTCTTTGCTTAAAGAGATTCCCACAATAATTTTACGTAAATAGACGATTATGCGAAAAGCCAGACAATAAAATGAATGATAATAAATAAATATTTAAATAAATTCCAAAGTTTTACTCTCCAAATACATTCGATACGAAACCGGTTTCTGTTACGAGTGTAGTATGTGCGTGCATTCGTGTGTGTGAATATTTAACTGTGTGTTCATGCGTTTGCCTTGGTTTGAAAATTATTCAAATATTTAATTGAGAGGAAGTTCAGCGTGTTAGTGTTCCGAGTTTAATAATCGCATAGGAAAGCAATGGCACACACACACACACACACACATATACACACACGCACACACACTGCTATACAAATTTAATAAAGATAAATGTGTACTATTAATAAAAGCAATATTTGTTCAATTCCAGATATCGCACGCACATATATAAAATAACAAATAATTAACTAATTTATGTGATTTGAGCGCATATTAAGTCTTCCAAATATATTTTTAAAATACACGCACCAAATGAATTGGAATTGAATTTTGTAAATGAGAAACATACAATACATCAAACACATATAAAGTTACATATATATGTATATTGAGTTCTTTTTTCGGGTTTTAATCTTCTTACGCCACTTTTATGTCAGTCACTTAAAAGCAGTAGTAGTAGTAGTAGTACTGGTTTTATTAATCCATTCGTATTAAACAACAAAACAAGCGAAGCACTATAGTGGGCCATGGCGGTAACCATCAACTACTCTACCCCTTCCTACAGTTATATTCGTAAGATTTTCGAAAATGAGACGTTATATGGGAAGTAATCGAATAGTGATTGTATCCGAACCATTATTAAATAGCGTTCGTCCTTGGGCCAACAAGGTAAAAATTGCGGCTTTTAGGTTGCACACAACAAAACAAAACAGACAGAGGGACATATATCGATTCGGAAAGTGATTCTGCATCGGCCAATATATTCAGAGGTAGGTAAGCAGTCCTTCTGCATGTTGTGTACATCCGCGCAAACTTAAGCAGTTAGCTGTGTCAACCTCTTCAGCGCTGACCAGTATACTCGTCTAAACACAGAGTATGTGTAATATGGAGTTACGTTGTAATGAAATGAATTGACAAAACAACAAAAATATTTTCTAATATGCGTCGTTATGGCAAATACCCATAATACCCACAATGATAAAATGTTATGCGGAAATCCGACAAGGACGGATGGACGTTACAAACGTCATATGCAGTTCACAGGTTAATACACCTCTGCATCAGGAATGTGGTAGAGTATAACAAATACATGCATCAGAGATTGCCGAACTGCATGTATTTTCGCTTACGTATTTCATGTTCATGTGTTTGTCGATTGGTTTACTTTTGAGGTAGAGATGGAAATCTATACCACTTATTATTTTGGTGTAACAGCCTTCAGTGATTTATAAAAGAGTACGTCTCGCTTGGAAAATCGCACAGTCGCTGAAAAAAAAAAAGGTTTAGGTAACCTAAACACAAATTGTACAAGAGCGGTACTGTATTTATAAGCTCGAGTTGATTTCAATCAAAGATTTACTATGTAGCAAGAACGATCCGAATCATCCAACTATATATATACGGTATGCAAACAATTATCAGAAAAAAGTCCTTGCAATGATTGCGATGCTACAGTAGGCATCAAATATGTTTTTCGGAGCGAATATAACTTTTTATCTTTTATGTTGAATGCGTAGCGACGGCAAAAATTAATGCAAATGGTATTCGCTTTAGCAGCTATGACAGTTCATTCATTCGGTTATTGTTAGATAACAATGAACTCTATTCGAGACCGCAAACGCGACAACTGAGTAAATAAACAATTTTTAGAAACCAAAAACCACACACACGCAACCATTCGACTACCTTCACACGCTGTTAACGTTAAAACGCAATTGACATTTCAATTCCATTAAAATTTAATATGTTTTTCACGTTTTCTTCTGCAAATTTGTTTTACATATCGTTCATGTGCTTGTTTGTTTGTATGTTAGATGCGTTACAACAATTCGACACTTTCTTTGATAAGGAGAGCAATAGCACTAATGGCTCTTTTGTTAAACGATTTTCTTTTCTTTTTTTTTCTTAACACAACATTTCTTTTTCTTACGAGTTGATAATTGATTCACTTAACAATTGTTCGCGGGCCTTTCGAAAAAAGAACAACAGAAATCTTTTCAAGATAAAGTATAGAGTAAAAGAAAAACTATAGCAAATTTCATAAAGTTTGTCTACTCATAGGTAAAGATGAAAGCGACGTACAAAATGATTCCCTTTTCAATACGGAAGAAATTTATATTAACTTCTGATAAATTAAGCGTTTTTCGTAATGACACGAATCGCACGAAAAAAGACGACCAATTTTTCTTTTAGAACGCCCCTTGCTTAAGTGCAAACTATTAGTTCTGAGCCAGAGTGATAGATCGGTTAATCATTTCCCGAGCTGACCAATAATGCCGACTCTGACAAGATATTGATATTCACTTTGGAAAAAAGTGCCGGGTCTCAAACGGCATTTGTCAAAATTTCATTTAATTTCGTTCATTTGTTTATGAGTCACGTTTTTCACTCGAAGAATAAACGGAGAAATCCTTGAAGGACATGAGTAAAGAGCAAAAGCTCGACTTTTTGGTTTACGAACACAAAAGAGTTCTTCGTTTAAGTTGTACGATGGGCGCGTCTTTTATCCAATTTTGTACATTTTCAATAGTGCAATAATATCCAAGCTTTTCGCCGAATTTACCGGGACAATGTTTAGCGCAGACAGCACACCGACGGACAGAAGGACGCGATTAAATCGATTCAGAATTTGAATGAAGAATACGTCATGCGCTCTTTGAAACTTCGTCCTGCAGTGTTGCAAACATTCTAACAAAAGGAGTATGCTCTAATCCTCCCGAGATGGCTACACAACAAGGATTACTGCAATTGTTGGAGAAGCGTTGTATCTTTCTTAAAATAGATTTTTATTTAAAGAAGAGCTTCGCGAAAGAGCAAATGTGCTGGGGAATTATGCAATGGAGTACGAAAGCATGGAGAGAGGGGGGGAGAGAAAGATAGAGAGAGAGAAAGAGAGAGACAGAGAGAAAGAAAGGGTCGGTATGTAGTAGACTTCCAATAATTTCGATTATTGAATAAATTATTACTTTTATATATATGTAGTTATGCACAGACCAAATTGACTTAATTGCTGAGACCATCTATGCTTTGTATTTTTAAGTAAAAACTAGTTTCACTTAGAGAAACTTTGAATTTTTTTTTGAAACAATACAATAATTGGCAACTTGCTATTGTGAAGATGGCCGTATGATGATGAAGATCTAAGGATTTTGAGGGCAAATATAATTTTCCCAACTCGTAATGCGCCAGCCAGGATTTACACTACAGCCATCTTGAAATTCATGTATTCTGAAATCTCAAAAAGTATCGGCCTGAAAGAAGTTGTTCCACCAAATAAACCGATAGCCGGCCATAAAAGATTAGTAAGAGATTAGTTTGAAGAATATGTTCATAACTTGGTTTACATTTAGTTTAAAAATAGAATAAGTAACTCAAAGGGAGGGATATAACGAATTAAAAAATTATTTTTAACTGTAAACTTATCAATTGATGAATACTTCATCCAAACTTAGCGATTATCTAAACTATTTTATAAATATTCGTAATTAATCGATCGGTATCTTCTTCTTCTTCTATATACTTTGAATATTGCTAAGTATTTTGAAATTTGTAGACTTTTTGCGAAACTTTGCAATGTTTTAGCCAACATGTTTCAACTGACAATTTATCGTTTGCCTGAGTGCAACTCGTCTTTGCCTACAACGCAATTCAAAACTTTATACGTTTGCAAAAGACCAGATGTTTTTTCACCGCAGGTTTCATATTCTGTCAGAAAGATGCGAAAAATATATGCTAATACGAGCAGTGGACAATCTTTGTTGAATACTTTTTTCATTTTTTTTTTTTTTGGTTCGTAAGAATAAATCCGATAAATATTTGCATGCAAGATGAGAGTGGTTCGCACACAAAACTAAACAATGAACTATGTCTTGCAGCCTTTCGGAAATGAAATCGATCTAACAGTTGGTACAAATACTGTTTAGAACCAGCGAACAATGCCATTCCAAAATTTTCATCAAACAGACAATACCGTCCATACTGTCCAATAATGTCCATACTTAACACAATATCGCGTAATGTTATTGCGTTAAGTGGCCTTAAAGGACTCATTCGAAGCCCAATATAACGATAAGCTTGTTCTCCAAGAGCGATCAATCAGTGCGCCTATAAGGACAACACAACTTTTTCAGCAACATTAGATTGTGGTTCTTTAAGATTCTCCTCTGGAGCAGATTAAAATAACTTTTTATATCCCATTCGAACTCCTGATTAATGGTTAATGAGGATGAAATGTGGAGAGTGCAAGGCTTGCGGAAGCAATCCATGCAATTTACAAGAAACCTGACTGCTATGCGTCCATTATCGGAGAAGCAAGCGTGCAGCCATACGAAACTTTTACAACTTCAGCTAGCTGGCGGACCATGATTGTTGGCTTACCCATTACTATGCGGCGGGCTAATGTTGTAGTTTTAGGTGTTGTTCATCATATGAGCTCGTATCACTAACTTTAATTTCATTTACATTAAAGTATTCAATCATTTCACCTGACGGACCACAAACTTCCCACAATGCTTATCAATTTTTTTCTTTTGTTTCTTTTGTCGTTTCACCTTTCAAATACGAAACCCACTTTTTGCATTGTGAAAGAAATAACGGAATTTATTTATTTTCTGCAGCTGCTCAGCTCAACAAGTACTAACTTATCATACGTACGTCAGCAAATTTGATAGGTGGTCGTCCAAAGGCGTTTTTTGTGTCTAAACTAAAAATAACTTTTTTGCCTGTGGCTTCCTCTGTCGTTGAGTGGCTTTTGCTGGCATATGCTATATGATGGTCTTTTTATTGGCTGGAGCAAGAAGATGATACTTTCTAAGAAATGTTTTTAACATATACATATGCATGTATAAAAATAGTAATAATAACAATTTGAAGAATTCGAAAGTATATCTAAGTTTACGGCTTTATTTGATTTGATGGTAAAAAAGATAAATTTACTAAGCTCAACAGTTATTTGCAGGTTTGGTGCGAATAAAGATAACGTAAAATTTGATCGATATAAGTTTTAACGATATAGGAATGTGTTAAGTTTCAGAAGAAATATAATCATGGGAATATTTCCGTTTCCCTGAATTAAAAACCGCCAACCGAAACCATTACCCTTAACATGATGACAATCATTATATTCTTCGTCATTACATTCATTGACATCAATGTTTGTCAAAAGTATTCCAACAGTCGTTGTGATTGAATTGGTAAATACGTACATCCTTGAACGAAAACGACTCACGCCAGCTTAATATAATGGTTAAGTAATTTTCTTATGTGCTTCGTTCGAGTTGAATTAACGACACCAAATATGTAATTTGGGAATATGCGAACGTTAATACACTCACACTCCCCCATACCGATAATTGACAAAGAAAAGCAAACACAACAAAAGCACGTCAAGTCATAATAGTAACAATAAACGATTATTTATACAATTCATCTTGTAATAATCACTTCAACGTACGTATATATATATAAGACTCGTTCTGTAGATCATACTTAATGGTATTGTAAAATAGCATTAAAATCACGTAGATATTACCAACGCCATCATCATTACAAAATACGGTGGATGGAGATTTGCTTATAAAATATTTGCAAGCAATTTAAGTAATTTTTACATAACCACCACCATCGCCACCCAAAAAGTTCAAGAACCCCAACCATTAAATGAAATGCTTGTATGTATACAACATGAATGATGTATTTTCGTATTTGTTAATATGAAATTTTTTCACGTGAATTTTTATGACGATTCTTCGTTCTTCTCTCCTCGTCCTGATTTATTTTTATTTAAACGATGTGTTGATGATGTCTTGGTTAAAATTCAATTAAACGTAACTGAGTGTAGCGCAGTACGGCGAAAGCGCACAGAGCCAACAGAAAGCAATGCAACAGATACATGCACACGTACATGCATGTGAAATCTACCCACATTTAAATGAATTTTCAAGTTTTTATACACAGGCACGACGACTGTGTGTGCAAATACATAAAATACTAAAAAAAAGGCGAACGGTGAGAACATTCTGTTGCGCCACAAAGAGATGAGTTGATGATGCGTACTGCGCTTGATGGTGTCACAAACAAAGTGGAAATGCATTAAATTACAAAACTTAATAAATTAACTTATTTTACGTTGTATATAATTTTAAGTTTTTCTGCTGCTGCGTCGGATGCGCATAAAGTATAAAAAGGCATACTAAGCTGCACATACCATCAGGAACATCGCTTCGATCAATCACGCACTTATCAGAAAGTTAGAGAGCTCTTCTAAGTAAGGAGATAATTTCAAACTAATTTAAAGCCTAATTAGGTTCTCGGGCTGTCGAATGCGCTATCATAACTTAAATGAATAAATATCCGACTTTCAGTATTTACCGAAGCACGTACCGAACGTATCAATGTCGATAATGATCCAAAAACTAGCCAGTTGGAACTAGATTTCGTAAGAACCCTGAAAATGACGATTATAAAGAATTTGAAGCCTAAGCCCTTTGAAGCCCTTACAGTCGTAACTCATCTGCGTCAACTTGGTCTGTTCGAAAGTTAAGACATGTCTCACCACTCAGTTCTTGTTATCGTACGTTTCATTCATTTACCGGCAGAACTTTCTCAAGTCTGTCGAAAGAAAAGAAGTTTTTGAAATTGAAGTTCGCTAGAAGACGTAGTTAATGGAAAAATCCCGTCAAAAAACTTTTCCTTCCATATTATCATTGAATACTTCCTCTGTTATGTATGTCGTATAACATGTTCTGTAGCAACATGTTCTGAAGACAACCAGTTAAAAAGTTATAGTACACATCTAATCGTCCCACAACTGGTTTTAGTGGTACTAACACTGATGTAAATCCCATTGGTATTGGTAGATATCTGTTTTGTTGCACATTACATATTTTCGTAATTTTGTTGATTTTCTCTCTACTCTCGAGACCCATTTGTAATGTAATATGTCTTATAAATTCGATTCTATTTAAAGTATTTTATCCCAACACTACCCTATATATCGTGTGCTATTAACTGGAACAACAAAACAAGGAGGAAAAGGGAAAAAATTCGCAAAATTCAACTCAAACTCAGCGCAAAAAAACAAGAGAAAAAATCTTTTGCTTCAACTCATTCGTTGTTTCGCATTTTGTTGACACTTTTTCGCCCAAAACTTTTTCTCTGATTCGCCGTCATAAGCACCACACACTCGCTGGCACTCGTAAACGCGTCTGTGAAAAATCCTTTTTAATAAATATATGTTTATTTGTTTGTTTTTTCCTTCCATACCATCTCCTTAATATATCCTATGATGATGTGCAAATATGTATATGAATGCATGTAAGCTCGTGTTCGCACATATATGGATGATGCGTGTGGTAGGTAGACATCAGCATTTGTTCTTCTGTCGACTTGCCGGCACATTTGCTCCTTTAAGTTATTCTGTGCTGTGTTTATGTATTATTTTTACTTTAAAATATATTCTTCTTCTTCTTTATTCATAAAATTTTACTTATGTTATTTCGCAACAATTCTTTTGGTAGAAAAGGACATAAAAAAAAAGAGCAAAAGAAAACTGAAAGCAAAAAGTACTTTTTAATAGTTTTATTTTACTTGGAAACAATTACAAGCTTTGTTGTCGTGTCAGATGTCATTGCCTTTCCTTTCCGCTTGTTAATCATTACGTACATACATGCATGTAAAGCATAACACCGTACTGACATATTCACTGTCTCTCTCTTTCCCTCTCTCTCTCCCTTCTTCTCTCTTTCTGGTTAATTCGATTTTGATAGAATTTCAATACGTAATGAAAAATTGGTCTAAATTGAAAGTATATGTAGACATATATGGATATTAATTAAAAAAAAACAAAGTTTTTTTTTCTTGATGTTTCGACTTGATGCCCGCAATTTTTCGTACATAGGTTTGTAGTTCACTTTAACTTTCATATGTACTAAGAAAATGGTTAAATAGACAGACAAAATATCAAAAACGGGCCGCGCTAATATTGAAGGACGGATGCACAAAACGCCTGTCTTTGCGTATTTTTCACAATATTGAATAAATGTCTATGTACCTATATATGTATGTATGTATGTATGTATATATATATAGATAGATACTGCGGTGGACAGAAAAATGGTTGTGAGGCATATTTTTTAGTTCTATGTCACAGAAGTTGTAAAAGGTAGCTAGGGCAACGCTGCACCAATGGTTTTACATGTGCACAACTGTTCAAAATTAATTTTCGGCATCCCTCGTTAGCTAATTCTCGTAATGAAAAGTTCAGGGTTCTATGGTGCTTTAGTTACTTTTCCATCTGGACAACGAAATAGATGCGTCTTCTTTAAAATTGTGAAAAGTAACGTGTAACGTTTGGTGTAAAATTATGTTCTAAAAGTCGATTGTAAAGATAAATCGTACTTCTTGAGAATGATATGCAGTATGAATTATTTTTTATAATAATATTAGATTGGCCGAGCACATCATTCTAGGAAAGGAAAAACAGAAAAAAGCATACAAATTTGGTGCTGCATCACCAAGTCGGTCATATAAGTTTGTCACAAAAATTTTGACTCCCGAAAAAGGTACTGAGAGATCCGGAGCAATAAAAAAACTTTTCCTGCTTGCGATAGTCGTATAATAATTTTAGAAAACCGAGATTCCTTCAAGGCGTGTAAAGAAATTTCCCATGTAACTGGGAATGCTGTATCATCCCGAACGGGTCATCGAGAATTATGAGCCGCCAATGCATCAAGAAGAATAGCTCCTTTGCTTAGAAGAGGTAATAATTTTCTTACTTGTCTATGTTTGCAAACACAAGTAACTCTGCAGCAATTGCATATACTGAGGTGACACTCTACACAGATGTCAAAGACAGCTACCACCACAAAAATAATAATAATAATTTCCTGATTTCATAGTGTGCGCGACATTGAAGTAAAATATTCACCTCATTCACACACGCGGCTCGCAGTGTTACATCCTTGTCTCGCAGCACTTCCCTACATTACATAAATTGTGTAAAATATCTTATTAAGCAACTAAATTAAATTATAATTATAAAAAAAAATAAATCTGCCACATTTACACTCTACCTAAAAAAAAAAAAAGTGTCTTTTTGGCAACAGCTAGAATAGTAACAGAATGGTATTTAAAGGGGTTATGAAGCATACCTTCAAGTACTGGACAAAAAATTTGTTCGCAAAATTTTGTAAAAATATTAATAAATATGAGCACCGGAGGCCATTCTCGTCATGTATATTCAATCAAAAGGATCCTGCAGCCTACATCTACTTTGATGCAAATTTCAATTAAAAAAAAAAAAAAGAATTTTTGACAAAAAAACAAAACTTTTTTTATTTAAACAAGTACGAAAATTGTATTCGGTCGTGACGGAATCTTCTACCATCACCGTTATTCCAAAAAAGGCAAAACAAGCAAAAGAGAACTAAATTTTCATGTTCTTTAGTATGGAGTGGGCGAAGCTGATTTGTTTTATTTTCAGTTCAAAAGTTTTTGTCGCATAGACGGTCGAGTATTGTAGGCGTGTCTTTGGAAAAGTTCAAGTCACTTCTGAATTCTTTTGCAAACATGTGAGCGATATATTCATTGTTGCAAACGACAGATACTGTACAATTTGGCAGGCGGACAGACAGACAGACTAACATTTGTAGTTGCATTGCGAACTTGAAATTTGCAGAGAACTTATATGTCTTATGGAAGTTTTAAAGAGTATTGCAAAAAATTAAATTTGATACTCTGTAGTATTGGGTAGACGTGGGCTTGTACAGGTGCTGGAAGATCGCCCACAGAATATATATTGAAATTTTTGTACATTCATCTGCTACATTGTACGAATAATGAGCAAAAAACATATTTTTCATTCCTTCTGAAAAACAAACATGTTCTTAATCCGGAGAGCGTGTCCTTCGACTGATTTGGCCTATTTTCAATACCAGCCTGCGCGGAAGAACTTCCATTGTTTCTGCCAAACTTGATGTCGACATCCCCATTTTTGCGGTCACAATAATGTCTGCAGCACATTACACAGACGGATAGACGGACAATCTGAAATCGATTCAGAATTTGATGTTAATCAAGAATATATGTACATTGTGGAGTCTCTGAAGCGTCCGCCTGGATGTTGCAAACGTTTTGACAAAATGCATATATATCTCTCGAGCGAGTGTTTCTATCCTAAAGTTTGTTTTTAAAAAAAGTTACACAACCGTTCTCTTTCTGTTGACACATTCCGATCGCTTTAACTTAAACGGAGGTTTGAAAGTTTGCACACATATAGTATCATCTTGATTAAATTCCATCACCCATTTGCCCGTGAGCATTGTGACAACAGCTGATAGCTTTAAAAACCGAAAACTGTAAAATTTTTACTTTTATAATTTTATATGAGAAGATGAATACATCCCCCTGACATGTGGCTAAAGAAATTTATTATAAAACAATCCCAACAAGACTGCTTGCCTAATCAGCAGCTATCTGCATACCTCTCATGCCATTTTGTTTGTTTGTAGTAATCACCTTTCCATATATTTTAGTAGCTGGATATGAGAAAATGGTTTACGTTTTATCTTAAAGTTTATTGCTTTTAGTTACAAACAACCGGTTGCTAGAAATAGCGTTGCAACGATTGCACTGCACTCTTGCCAAAGGTATTTAAATTTAAATAAAAAGAAATATTGGATTTGAATTGAATTTTAAAAGGCAGACGTTCCAAATCAAAATGAAACGTTAAATGTACCGATTACTTTTCCTACTAATGCAATAGATGCCGTTTGCGAGGTACTCTAACGAAGCAGCAAAATCAGGCATGGCATCCACAAATGACTACCACGAGTACTACCTACTAACTTTTTACAAAAAATACGCTTCTCGCAGACGTGGACCTGTTGTTATCTCTGATTAAGAGAAGTATTATACCCACTCGTGTATTCGAAATTTTCAAGATTGTAAGAATTGAAGGCGAAGATTATAGAACAAAATCTATCTAAAGCTGTTCCTTTATTAATAAAAAAAAAAGCCTGAGTATTACTACTGTGTATATAATCTGGCTCCTGAGATGCCTGCAAGCTTTCTATTTACCATAGCTGCCAAATAGAATATTCAGATTTTTCTCCAACACGACTCTATAACTCTTTTGCTTGCTGTTTCCGTTTTCTTGCAATAGTTTTGGCAAACATTAGCAAGAGAATCGAAAGTTACAAACATACATCACGTCCGCTTGAGCACATGTCTGGTCAAACGTAAACCATTTTCTTTTTTTTTTTTTTTTTTTTTTTTGCTGCAAAGTCTATAACGTTTACACTATTCAATTTTTACTAGTTCAACAAGTTGAAATGGAGAGGAAGAGATATCTATGCCAAGTGCAAGTCAACAGATGTGGTCACAACATACATGTTAAATATCCTACACATCATACACATGTGCAGGTATCTGAGTTTTTCTTTCATATCACAACCACACTAAAGATGCCATCATCACAATTTCTACACGGAAAATATTTTATGTGAATTTTATCAAAAGACACGATTTAAGGCAAAAAATAAATAAATAAATAAAATACTTAGTATCTAATACAAAAAGCGATAAATGTGTAAAGAGAAAACCAAAATGTACAAATGTTGCAAGTGTGCGTAATAAAAGTGAAATCGTCGGGATAAAGTAGTGAAATAATTTAACTTTTATAACATTTAGTTAGAATACAAAAAACACAAAATAACACAATAAAGAGGAAATAACATTTTAATGCCGTGACAAAAGGCAAGTTTAAGAAATAGCAGCAGCTGCCACCAAACGGCAACTGAAAACATTGACTGACGATAACCGCAACAACTCATCAAATATGTAGAAACACACAGCACAAAACAACAACACCAACACCAACGGCAGTTGCATGTACAAATAAACAGACAACGGGGCTATCGAGAAGGGCGAGCAGTGCCTTGCAAGACTATATAATAAAGTCTATAAAATTTCTGCCTAATATCACGACCAACAACATCATCATCTATGACGACGTTCTGTGTAATATGCGGTAAGCTTATGCACTCGGGCTTGTCGTTTTGCGGCTGAATATCAAAGTGAATTCAATATACTGGAAACCTCTGTTGCGTTTGGTTTTTACTGCGGCAAAGAATATGCACTTCGATCTATCTGTCATTGAGATGATTCGTGTATGTCCGTCAACGATGGTAACGACAAGAATGATGGAGGTGGAGAGTCAGTTAGCAATGGCAAAAATGTTAAATATTAGAAAATTTCGTGAAATTTTTATATATGAAAACGTGCTACAAATACAAAAGCAACATTTTTTTAATCGCTTCGAAAAGAGACTTTGTTTTCTAGGGACTTAAAATAATGTTTTGTGAAATTTATGGAACAGCATTCATTCACAACCAGCACACAACTAACTCATAGACAAGTTTCATACTCTAAAGTAAGGATGAGGAAAACCATGCGGATGTTTTTCATCACCATTGTATGCAAAACCATTTTTGGTTGTAACTGACTTCTTCAATATTCAAGAATGCATTGAGAAGATAATTCCGGGCACGATAAACTACATTTTCACACTCTACACCACTTGTGGCACAGGGGAAACGCTTAAGATAGACTCACCTTTTATGATATCGATCGATTAAGAATGATTTTCTCAGAGTCAGTTTCTGTATGAGTCATTTTTTGAATCGATCTGCACCTGTCTGTCCGAATGATGTCTGCCAATGTATATTTGTGTTCAAGCTACAAGTCACAAGGTTTGAGATATTTTCTCGAATTTCGATAAGACAACAATGTAAGGAGAACTGTGGGGTGGTGCAGGGTGGTGATTATTCATACTACAATATGGTTTACAGTAAACATGCGAGTTATAAAAGTTAAGTTTATTCGTGCATTCGACATCACCCGTCAAATCTGCCCCTGATAACATTATAAAATTGTTGTTGTTGTTGTGTGTATAAGTGTTTGCGGATACCCATTTTGGTTGTCATTGTGCATTAGAACGTACTCTTTGTAACTGATCTTATAGAGTATGACCCACTTGCGCTGCACGCTGAAGTGTTCGTAAAATTTAAGTGGCCTTGCGAGAATGGTTCCGGCTCCATTCCTTATTTTCGAAAGACAGCTTTCATTTTCAGTAGTTGATGTATGCTTAAGCAACCCCAACGAGTGTTGTTATTCCATTGCCTTTATTTCGATTCCAAAAAAATCGCCAGCTATTACAGAGGTAATAGCCTTCCCTTCCAAGCAGACATGCGCAAAAGATTTATGTAAACTATATAGTTCACAATTCAGGTCCTATATAAATCATTGTAATTGATAAGTTAATGGCGTGACGATGTTTGGATATGGCGGAGTAATCGCGTTCAATAAAAGCATTTCATGTTACAGAGAAATTAATGGAATATCCATTCGTACATGAAGCAAATGTATTTTTTGTTGGATTCGTTAACAAGTTTTTGCCACTTAAAGCAATTGCCATTTAATAGAATTAATTGTTGCAATAAAACATTGGTAAGAGAGCAACAGTACTTGTATGTATCTAATTCAACAAAACCGCAAACGGGCATCATATTTTCGGACGCAGATGATATGCGTTTAACAGAGAAAGTGAAGGAGAGAGGATATAGGTAGGGAAGATAGGGGGACCCATAAATAATCAATTGTTTGGAAATCTGCAACAAAATACAAAACAAATTGATCGACAAGATATTCCTGTTCTTTCTTCGGATAATTGATGCAACGCCCACATTGCTTGCCTATCTGCGATAAATCTCTTATGCTTAATTTCGGATGAGCTTCCATTAGATGTCTTCTGAACCGACGTTTTCCTTTATATGTCTCGATAAATATCTAAAATTTTCTTTGTTGTGGACGTTGCATTAAGTCGCGTATGAAAATGGAAAAGCGTGCCACGAAGAAGAGAAGAATTCTTTCTACACATTCTGCTGTTTAACGAGAACGGTAAAGGCGCACGTATCTCCTCCGCAACGATCTCTGCAAAATGCAAGGCAAAGCAAATCCATTGTAAATAAGTGATTACTTATGGGTATACCTAATGTTTGCGTAGAATGGAGAACATTTTGTCGCATCTAACGTATCACTATAATTAAATTACACAAAGTAAATTTTACGGTGCTTGCACCCACACTTCGAAATCTATTTCGGGTTGGTTAAGAAACCACAAATTTGCACATTTTGTAGCGCAAGCAATAATAAAAATGACAAAACCAAAGATAACTCTTGAGGATACGTTTTGATAAATTAATAAATGAAACAAAGAACTCTTAGCTAAAGGAAAAAAAAAAAAAAGAGTCAAATTTTAAAACAAACAATGTACTTTAGTCTGAAATGTACAACTGACCATGTTGCCTTTGTCTGCAAACACAAAAGACAAAATTAGTTTTTGCAAATTACATCAACAATTGCGGACTTGCATCTACTTGTTCACTGCTAGCCACCTAACCTTAGTAAAATATTTAAGGCCTGATAACCATTCAAGGTTAGATTAGTAGATTGAAAGATAGACAGGCAGGCTAGGCAACTGCGTGCTCCCACATAACCTATGGTCCAAATCAAAAATGTCTAACTTAATAGATCGCTCAATAGAACCTGGGATGAAATAGGGAAAAAACATAGCCTTTATCCAATTCGATAATATTCGTTACCGAGTAATCTGTTTTAAGAGTGAGATAATCAATTCAACGCTTCTCTAATAAGGCGATGCCGTTTTTACGACCACCATAGAAGGATAGAGTTGTGTTCCTTTTTGTAAAAACGTTTGCAACATCCAGATGGGAGCGTAAGAGATGCTATAACGCCCTGTCTATCATCGGTCAGTATCAAATTCTGAATCCATTTAAGCATGTCCATTTGTCCGTCCATGTAACCCGCAAGTACTTTCAGTAAAACAATTTTAAGTATAATACGGTTGTACGGTCAAATACAAATTATATCAGATTGATTTGCCAGATTGCCTTGTTTGCTTAACATTCATTTGAGACATTGTTGTCATAACAGATGTACTTTCAAGCTTGGGATAATTAGAACAAGTACATCTTTGGTGGTAGCTATAGTGAGTGCTCAGTCGGTAACTGTCGACAGCACACTGACCGATTGTGGATACATGCACTCGACTGCCGCCGCTTCCCTATCTCGTTCTCATCCTTATTTCTTTCCGATTGTCGCCGTATTACAGGCATAGAAGACGTCACCAGAGCGATTGCTCATATAATGAACAAACAAAAATACCTCTGTAGCAAGAGTGTCATTGCGAACCGTGCCAAAGGTGGAGAATACATTCAAAAATGTCAAAATTATTATATCGATCACTTCGCAACCTACAGTCAGTCGGCTGCATCAATCAATTCCATATCTAAAGCTTTTATTGCCTGCCAGTTGCAAAGGCAATTATAATCGAAACTAATTGTATTAAATTTAATTTTATTCCATTATGTGTACATCAAATTTCAATTTTGCCTGTATTCGTCTAAATCACATTATGACATATAACGAGATTTAAATGCAGGTGCAGATGCATTTCGAATTTTTGCATCCCGAACATATGCATGTTTATGTTGTATATGGTTTTAATCAATTCTAGTCGAAGAATTTAGTAATAATATTGACTTGGCTTTTTTTTTTTTGTCCTGGAACATTTAATGGAGAATGTTCTGTTATGAACTGGCATTCTTGGCAAATTAGAAATCTGTCAACGTGCAAATACACTTTCAGCTAACATTTAAAAGAAAAAGTGCCCACGTTTCATGTCAAACAACATCAGCAAATATCAAATTGAGAGGAAAAAAAAAAAAAAAAACAAAATTAAGAGAAGACTCGTGCAAAGACAAGCCGTGTTAAACACTTTCTAACAACACAACTGCCCTCTGCCGTCTTCATCCACCGTTGCTTTTTCGTTGTCAATGAGCTTATGTTTGAAATTGTTAATTAAGTTTTGTCGTCCATCTCTATTACAGCTTTTCTGTGTATTAATCAAACTCTCTTTTTAACTCTTTTTTTTCTGTCTTCCATTGTCTTCTTACTTAGCGTATTTTGAGCGTTCAATGAAAAATTTCTCTATATCTAAGCTCATGAATTACTAAAGAGTGCAGAGTGTAGTACGGTGTTGTAGTCAGGCTAAAATGAAAATTTAACCCTTTTACCAACCAAGCCTTGAACAACAGCTACAGTGATGAACACACTTAATTATGCTTTGTATGCTGGTCATGATAACATGCAGCCGGCTATTGCTTCCAAACTTTAAAAAGTTGTTTTTCTTTTTTGTTTTCGTATTTTTTCTTTACATTAATTCCCTTTTCCTACAAAAAAGAAAACGTAAGAATAAATAGCGATTGTGAAATATTTGCAGAACTGTTGATTTACGCATTATGTGAATGTGCTCAAGAAAGCAATTAAGCTATTTAAGCTTTGCTAGCTAATACTAACACAAATGAACACGAACATGATTGCAAATTAAGAAACACGTACTATGTACACGAATCGTAATGAGCTCAACAAAAAAACAAAATTATATGAAAACATAAATAGAAGAAAAAATTGAATTCAGATTTGAATGAAAAAAGAAAATAAATAAATAAATACATACATACGTATATATATGTATATATATAAGTAAGTGGAATAAATAAAAACTGCTTACGTGCAATAACGCGGTTTTATTAATCAAAATCAAAGTTTATAATGAAAATCATGCTTAGTGGTAGTAGTAGTAGTAGTAGTGGCGGGACGTGAAGAAAGTAAGAAAATAGTATTTCCTTTTGGCGCTAATGCTGAGTTTGTACGTTTAATTTTTTTTGTTAACTCCAAGTTTGTCGGTGAAGAGACTTTGCACAATTCTGAATTGAAATTTATGTAAATGCGCAGAACGCGACTTGTATTTTAGCTTCTTTCAGTTTTTCACTTATTATGAGCCTTCATATAGTCAGATGAGGCCAGGTCTCACGGTTGCAACCGAATCTTTTATACTCATTACCGTTGCCAAAAATATAAATTTTGCATACACCATAGCACCGGGTGGGCGTAGACGATTTTTCCATTTTCAAAATAAAAGTTTTTACCGCATCGGAGTGCGGGCATTGTATGCGTGTCCTTGGAAAAGTTTAAGTCACTTTAATACCATTGAGCAAACAGGCAAGCGGACAGACGGACAGACGGTCATGTTTAGGTGAATTCCAAATTTCAAACTGGCCAAAAATTTATATACTTTATGGGGTTTTTGATCCTTGTTTCTGCGCCTTATAGATTTGGCCAATTTTTTTACATTTATCTGCTATCGTTTATGAGAAATGAATAAACAGCCAATTTCTTATTCCTTATTCTTATGTGTGCAAGAGCTTCCAATGTTTTTGCCAATTTTTAAGCCGGCAGCGTGATTTATGTGTACAACAGACATTCCATAGACGCACAGACGGCCAGACGGACATGCTTAAATCGATACAATTTTTGATACTGATCAAGCATATACACACTTTGCAGTGTCTCTGAGGCGTCCTTCTCGGCGTTGCAAACGTTTTGACAAAATGAATAGATCCCTCATCTAAAAGTATTTCCTCCGTTCGTGGATAAGATATTTTGCCTTAGCTTTTTTGTTGTGGTTTGTATATTAAATTAATTAGTGATTTTGCTAAGAGCTATGAAAAAAAACCACTGAAAGAAGATATCACTGGGTAAGCTCGTAGGATCAAGGCCGTTTTTTTTTTCCAATTTTATCATTTAAAGGCACTAATAATGCTATGTAATATTCATTATTGACCCTTTGCTCGTTTTCAAAATCGCATAGCAAAATACGGGCGGATCGACTGACTGGCGATTTGACTTTGGAGTGCGGTGATGAATTCCACTTTCATCCATTGTTCCATATCGTCTGAAAAAATCTTTTCTACTTCGCCTAAACAGCTTCAAAAAACACTCTGAGTCATCAACAAGCTGTTTTTTTTGGTCAAAAACGCACAAACGCGGTAACCACTTCGAACAGAGCACGGACAAATGCCAATGGAAACTAGTAAGTATACTAGCTTTTGGTACATTTTTCCGTCTTCCAAAACAAACGGGAACAACAACTGAATCCGGGCGACCAGGGCAATGTGTGTACCACGTTTTACATTAGCAAACTATCTTTCTACTACTCGTCTCAATGTAATGGAGTCCAATAACTTGTCAGCCCATTGCTATTCGTGAGCGATATTTTTCCCGCTTCACCATCGTTTTAAAAATAGAAGAAGCGTCACTAAAACAACTATAATTTGTAAGGTAATGGTTAGAATATTAGGACTTTAGGACACATTTGGTTTGAAACATGCGGACTCGTTAATAGTGACGTCGACATGTGTTATTCCAGTTAGGTTAATGTCATGAAATTAAATAAGAATAAAGCGCACGGCCCAAAACGAAATTTGGAGGAGAATTATGGGATCGCTTTGGGTGATCGTAAATGTGGGGTTGGACCTTCAAGGTAGGAACTCACGTAAAACCATATAAGGGATCTGCCCAAAAGGAAGTGTACTCAATTTCCGTAAAAACTCTCTGAACTCCAACCACTTGTCATACGGCCGCACCCATATCACCGATGGCAATGATAAAATGTGTTGTGGAAAAAGGAATCGAAAGAGGAGCGAAACAGATGGTTGAATGTTGTGGAAAGGTCAAGCACGCAAAGCAAGGCGCTCCAAAAAATAGCGTATACGCGTAATGGTTTACGTCAGTTTTGTAATATAAAATAAGAAAGGAGTGGAGTGAAAAAGTGTACAGCAAGCTGGAATGTTTAGAAATTAAAAAGCAATACAAACGATTCACATATATCGTCGGCTCTGTGCATAACATTTGACTTTTACACATTATAACGACGTACCGCGTTCAGCAGGCAAGCATTAAAAATGATTGCTTTTGGCGCGAATATGGTGAACGTTTAGCGTACCTGGAAAAGCAGAGTCTCGATAGTGAAAATGTGGAAAATTATTAAATATTTTATTAATTTTTTTTTTTTGTGTTACTTTAAAGTAGTGTCAAGAGACGTCGATGTTCTATACCGAAGGAGATATGCCGGATGAAGCCTATCGTAAGAACGGATGACAGACCTGAAATTATTATATGCAAGTCGCGCTACGATATATTGAATGAGTAGTACTACTTATATATATATATATATTATATAAATTTAGCCAGAGAATAAATTCTAAGACTAAAGTCTTAAAGCACTAGCATCTAAGGCTTTCGGCTTTATTTTTATTATTATTATTATTATTATTAAAAACTCTACCGCACTTGAGATTTGAACCCACGACCATTGAATTGCTAGTCGAGACTCTTGCCTACTCGGCCACTCAGGCGGATATATATATAGAAATGGATACGCTTGAGAAAAGCTCCGTCTTTAATTGCATAAAGAAAAAAACAGAATGCATTGACTGAGAATATTATGAGAAAATTTTATTTATATTGTTATTCTTACTTAATTTGTTCGTTTCATGAAAACAATAACCGCTTCATCTCCAAAAGTAAAAGCAACAAGCAAGTGTTTTAAACAGTAGACGATTATAAATTCAAGAAATAAAAAGTTATGGTCCTTTTGAGGTCAGTGCATTCATGGTCGCTTTGAAGCGAACATTTCCAAGTTAATACATATTTCTATAAATAATAAATTGTTTTTGTTAACAAGACTGCTTTGTTTCCATAAAGTCATAATTTTTCTATGTTCATTTCTGCAATCAAGAGGATTCCAGCAACAAATAGCAGTGCGACTAGTTGCGCACCGTAAAGTTGTGCTTGACCGAGAAGGCAGATACTTAACGCGGCTTCTGGCACAGTTTCACGAGCGTATACCAACACGAGAGTTATAAGTAATAAAAAGCTTTAACTTGCGAACCATAGGAGGTATTGACCTAAAACATGATTGAGTTCCTTTTTAACCATCTTGAGAATATAAAAATGTTATTAAGTGAAACCGCAAGAACAAAGTAAATGCTAGTAACCAATACTTAAAAAATAAGTGAAAGGATGGTTGTTCTTGAAGCGAAACGGCTAAAGCTTGCTCGCCGGCCCACTTTATGAACCTGGACATTAACTGCTGGACAAATTTACTTTATTAAAACTTACCCCAGACTTTTGCCAATAAATTAGAAAAAGTTAGAAACAATGAAACTTTTTAAGTGCATGTCAAGTAAATAATTGTAAAAAGGTTTTTATAAAAAAGTTCGGACAATTTATCATTTAAAGGGAAAAACTTGATTAAGGAATAGCTTAAAAGGTTTCTTCAATGTCCTTTGTTAAGTTTCTACATTAAGGTTTTCTTCTTCTTCTTCTTCTTCTTCTTCTTCTCTACATTTTTAAGTTGACAATCTAACGTAAAAAATCAGAACGAGGAGAATATAAAAAAAAGAAGAATAAAAGATAACAGCTTAGCACACAGTGACAAAAGTAAAATATTTAGTGCACTTGTCATCTTTGTACGACCAACCAATAACCAACGTCGTTAACTAACACATAGGAGAGAACAATTTGAACCGAAAGAAAGCAAGAAAACTGTAAGGAAGTAAGAAAACGTTGATCCATCCACTCAATGCAAGCCTTGAATATCAGCCAACTCTAGATGAAAAATACTGCAGATCAGTTTCGTCTTCGGTACCAATCCGATCGCAATAAGTACATGATTTCTAGACGACTTATTTTTAAATTTAACCGAAATATTATTTCTGAGAAGGCGAAATTTTGTTTTGCTCTCTAAGCGGAGTGGAGTTCAGCACATTTTTAGCATGCATAGTGAATGTGGAATTTATTAAATATGCAGGAATTCATACTCACGCAAAAGAAGAAGAAGAAGAAGTACCACTTATGTTTATCATTAAATTTCTGGGAGTTTTTTTTTAAGGCACCTGCGGGTGTTACGAAGGTAATTACAAAATATGAACATAAGCCACAACACTGCAGTGGGTCACGGCCCTCCATTAGATACCCTACGCAACTTTACAGTTATTCATTTAATGACTTTTCAAGTGATCTCATTGCGAACATTTGCAGTAGCATTCACGCTCGGGTCAAAACGCGTCAGTGTACCAGATTTCAGCAAAATATCACGAAAATTGCGGACGGTAGATTGAATACTAGACGGACTGCCAACCTTAGAATAATTCAGAAAGTGTTTCTGATATCGATCGATCGTCCTTCCGTACGTTTCAAACATCCACCCGAATTTAACATACGCTCCTAGTACAAGCCATGTAGGGCATACAAATTGTAAAAATTTCACGTCACCTTGCTTTCAACAGCGAAATAGACAATTAAGAAAATTGTATCAGTTCTCAAAAGCAAACCTCCTCCCGTAGGAATGTAAAAAAAAAGAAAAAATTTTGCAAAGTGTTTTATTAATTAAAGTCCTACTTGTTGACTTCGGGACTATCGGGACCATTTGTCCTAAATTTTCGATCGATATTTGCTATTGTTTGTTGATTTGTTTTTTATTGCCGTGGGTGAATTATGACCTCGTTCAAACCTGCTGTCAAGCACTTGTAGCCAGAAATATGCCAAGAGTTCGATATATTAAAAAACAAATTCTCAGATTCTCTTCCTAATGCCTTTGTGTGTAACCTTTCAAACGCTTATCCATTTCAATGTTGCAAACAAAATCACAAATTTAGTGTGAACTCACTCTGCGGTAGGTAGTAAGTATTACTAGGAGATGGCATTTACAGAGAACAAAAAGTTATACTGTAAACTGAAACACGCACAGACACCCGTCAGTGAAGATAGAGAGGACATTTAAAATATACTTACAGCTATAAGAGAAAAAAAAAAAAAAAAAAATAAAAGAAAAATGTGAGAAATAAAAGAATGATAAGTTGCACAACAACCACTGAATGAAATTGCGAACAGAAAAGTAAAACAAAAATAATGAAAGAATCAACTGAAATATTCTTCGTAATAATTTCATAATTCAAGAAAAATATATATATATATATATATATATATATATATGTTTCGATGAGTGCATGTGCGCGTTAGTACGTAACACTTACTAAAACTCGTAGATACGCTGATGACTGAAATCAGATGAAAGCAAAAAAAAAGAATAGAAAACATTTTACACAGGAATCGGAAAATCCGCAAGAAGAGAGTGAAGAGCGAAGAGCGAAAGAGAAGACGAAGAACTTCAAGTCGGCTGGTTTTAAAATTGTGTCACGAATAAGTGTCACAGTAACATGTTGATGTTGATGTGCCGCTACGTTGTAGCAGCGAGCTAGAGAGGGCATCAAGCAAAATTATGTTGAAAACTTGAACAAAAGAAAACTCAAATAATGAGAAATATATAATAATTTAAGCAAAAACAAGTCAGAAATTCGTATTCGTCTAGGAGAGTACTCTGGATACTCGCCACCTGAAATAAATACATCAAAGTTGGTTAGAGTTTAGTGAGCTGTATTATTAAAATTCTGCTTTTCGCTCGTGCCTTCATTGTTATTAATTATTAGTAAAGTTATCTTCTTGAGCAGTTTTCCTAATTAATTAATAAATGGTTTGTTTTCTGTCGTTCAAACACATTTTGACATATGTAAAGATAACATAAAAAGCATAGACATGTTTTTTTTTTGCCAACCCAATGGTAATTGTGAAAAATAGCATATAATGGGAAGAGAGAAGATTTTTGTTAAACCTTAGTTTTCTATCATCTTTGATCTGAACAACTATTTGAGAATGTTACAAACGCAGTAACGATGGCAGCGAGCTTTCATTTGTTGGGGGTGGATGGAAGTAAAAGAGAATTTTTTAAATGTATGCCGTAATTAAATGATAAACACACAAAACGAGTGCCGCGCGTAGAGAGAGGTATGGTATTAAACAAACCAACGCAACACCGACAAGGGAGGACGACGATGAAATGATAAAATGTAATATTCTGCTCTTGTTGATGAATTCTACGCTTTTATCGAAATGCAATATTAGTTTTTGTAAAGTTGCATTTTTTTTTTTTTTTTTTTGTTTTTCATTTCGAATGGTGATACGACCACACTTGTCGCAAAACCTTCGGGGAATTATATCAGGAAACGCACTTAAAATAATTAGCACACTTAATTAAATGGACGAGATATAGGACGACGGCGCATGGTAATGACATCCGCTTATTATTACACCAACAAAAAAGTAAAAAAAAAAGTCAGTCACATTCGTCTCGGGAGGTAGCTAGGCTAGGGCATGCACTACCTCAACCAAATGTAAAAGGGCAAGTCCAAAGAAATGTCAATTTGTACATTGGAATGTTTGTTGGTAACTTTCAATCTTATGAGCAAGTTCTAAATGAAAAAAATCCATTCCTTCCTCTAGGACAATTAAAACGAATTCAGGAGTTTCTCAAAGATTGAATTTTGATCCTAGGGTGTGTAAGCTTTTACCTGAAGTAGAAGAGACAAATGGACAGACGGACAGAGTAGACTATTGATTTTTTGCAACTACAATAAACGAAAGCCGAGCATGAATTAATGATTGGATGCTGAAAAAAGCGCGTAGATCAAAAGGCGGGCTCTTCAACCTGCCTGGATATAACGGCGTCAGCCTTAATGCTTTATTTTATTTACATATTGTCTGTATATTTTGTAAATAAATTTACAAACTTACAAACTGGACTTGGAGGCTGCCGGGTAACTTAATTCATGGACTCGCCTCTCTGCAGCATTTGAAATTTGAACCCGGGACCATTGAGTTGTTAGTCGCGATCTTTTTGCATACCCAGTTACTTATGTAGATGATTCCGTCGTCTTAACACTAAAATATGTGACATGTATATTGAATTCCTGGATTCTATGCAATGTCTTGGAGTAATGTTCGATAACAAATTCATGTTTAGCTCCCCTTAAGAAAATATTAAAGCAAACGTTTATGTAATTTTGCGTAAAGTTTGTAAATGTTTACTTATCAAACAACATCAACCTTACACTCGATCACTCTCCTTTAATGTCAGATATAAACTACTGCAACGAAATGTTTACTGGATGTCCTCTACACAGTCCTTCTAAATTAAGAGCAGTCATCCATAAAAACATGCGAGTTATCTATATGTTCGAACTTTCTTAATCTTCTCATTTGTATATATTATGCATGCACCCTACTAGATCCGTTTGTACAATCGGCAAGTATTATGCATTTACCGACTGAACATGCACTTGACCTGCAACCAAAGTAAACTTTACTCCGCTCCAATACTGACTTGTTAGTCCATATTCGTACCTACACAGATACTCTTGCGGGCGAGTTGCTAGTAATGACTTCAGTATCTTCAGTACCTTTAAACAATAATAATCTTGAATAATTCGTAAATGCATATTGGCGGTAGTCTCTCATTCATGGTAGGCATTTTTATAGCCGCTGTAACAGTTTTACGAGCTTAATTACAGGATTATAATTGAGTGGTGAAAGCACTCGTACATGCGGTAGCATTGAATAGATTGCGTTTAAGTCTCCTGTTACAACTTTCGCGAATATAAGACTTTCAAGAACAAGATAAGGACGAATTGGCGCACTCACGTGACGAAATCTAATTAAACCAAACGATATATTTGACCTGATTTCCAAAAATTTCAAACCTATTACCGTTTTTAATTAAACCCAAAGTAACGTGCAAAGCAAAACAAGTGAATGATCATAAAACCACTGCCCGAAGTAATCAATAATATGACGATAAGTAGAATGAATATGTCGTTTGGACAGAATAAACATCGGTTCAGAAGCCTTCCCAATGTCCGCTTCTAATATACAACTAAAATTTTTTGCAATAGTGAGCAGAATTGTGTGGACATGTCGAATTTGTCACACGGACATACTTGAGGCCTACCTATCCTCCGGTCACTGTATGTACGAGTAGCACCCACCATTCCATCTACATGCCTTCTCTCCGTTTTTACCAATAATAGAAATGGCTAGCGATAGTCGAATCCATTTGTTTTAGAACCTTAGCCTAATTTAGAGCGTAACTTTCTGCTTGTTGCGAGTAGTGTAGTGATGAAAGCTCGCAAAGATAGTTCCGAATGCTGCAAATAAACTAGCAATATTGCTATGCTCTTCGTCAAGGTTATTTTTGTTGTAAAACCAAGCTCCGAACGAACAAAAATCCATTTGTTTTAATGCCAGTTAGAGAGATTGCACAGTAAAGTTGATGTTATTTAAAAACCGATATATTCATGCATACCTATGGAATGCCTTAAGGGAGTACTGCCAAAACACACACACACACACACACTCACTCACGCACACACATATATCCACGCATACACATATAATAAAAATGCTAGTGCATGCATACGAAATGCACAAATACATAAACAAACATGTCTAGAGAAGCATATTATAGCACAACATTCAGAAGATATGACTACACAGGAATGTAACGTACGCTTTGTGTACTTATGAACCTAGGAGTGTATGCATGTCTGTTAAATTCTCTTAGCCCCAGAAATCGTTCGTTTGAAATTTCATATAAAGTATGATAATGTGGAAATAAATGCATCGTGTGACGGGAACAGATATTTTTATGTATACATATATATTTATATATATGTTTAGTCATCAGTCACGTACAGATTCGTGCACCGACTGGTATACGTCTACATATTTTTGAATGCCAAGTACGTGCTTGTGTTACTATTCTATTCAAAAACAAAAGTCTTATGGGTGCACTTAGGTATTCAAATCAGAAACAGAAGGATTCAGGGACGAATAAAATAAAAGCAACTCTTTCAGAACATAAGCCAAATTTTATTTGCTTACTATATTCGCATATGGTTTTTGAGCCTGCATCCGAACTTGCAGATATAGAGAGAGAATTGTTCGCACGTCTGTGCATATATTATATGTACACGTATACACTACCTATATATTTGTGTAAATGTAACAAGTTCACTTTCAAAATGCAACAATAGCAATCATAACAATCTCCCGCTCCTCTTTCCATCTCCTTTGCAATTTCATTGCATACACGTCATGTCTGAGATTTTTGCATATGAGAGCAAGTGATCTCCCGGTCTCCAGCTACGGGCTACGAAAAATGAAAAAAATACTTTTGATGTTTGTAATGATGAGCTGTCATCGTTATAAGGCCATCTGAACTATAACGTCTTTACAGCATACGTATGTATTTGTTTGCTTTTGTGTCCCTTATGAAATTTAGCCAAATATCCGAATATTTTGAGCTTTAAAGCACAGATCTTGTAGTCAGTGTGATTAATTGTTCGTCAATTCGTTCGTTTTGCGATTGACGAAATATTTAAAGCAACCAGATTTGCAACAGGAAATTATAAAGCATGTCGCCTACCGTCGCTCACAACATCTTACATAGCGTTATTGAAAGCTGTTCTCATATAAATTTATTTCATTAAAAAACAAGTTTTGCGACTGTTGTTAACTGTCTGTTTAACAACAAGATTTAGTAAACAGTTCTCTGATGCTAAGATACTGGGCATCGACAAATTCAACTCAAATCAAAAGTGATTCTCTTTTCAAAATATCTCTTAACTAAGAAATTTATGAAAAAAATAGAAGAAAATTGCTATCATTTTTGAAATCCTTAAACAATCTCATATTTACTGAAATGCTACTCTTGTACTATTCATTACAAAGAATGGATAGTTCCTTTTAACACACGGCACCCAGCTGTGCAGGAATTTCCAGCGTTACTCATTTTAAATAACGAAAAACATGTGCGTTAAGTATTTTATTGCAACTGCTTTATTATATGGAATTCCGTTAACTTCTCTTCAACACAAAGTAAAATATAAATACATTTTTTTCTTTTTTATTCTTAAAATACCTATATATAAAAAATCGCGAAATTCCTCTAAAGAAAAGCGAAAAAAATATCACTCAAGTCAAACCGAATATTTTATTGCCGAGTGTGGATTCAACATCAACCACATGCACATATCGAAAATAACGGAGATACATATCATCATTATGTTGTTCGGCACAAAGCACATTACATACATAACCAAAAATATATCGGACAAGCATATATACAGACATATAGTATATGTATAATTTTTATATCATCCTATATATGCCAGATTTGTCCTTGTCCCACAATCCATCCTTTATATGCCAGATTTATCCTTGTCCTATAATGCCTTCAAGTGCCCTCTTGCCCGTGCCCGTGCATCTAACGCTTTTCTTTCAACACCTACTCTCGCCAAAATTAAAATAGCGCACTGAAAGCTGGTATATATAACACATCGGTCAATAATTCCTAGGGCTGACATATGGAGCCCATCTCCGATGAAAACAAATCATACCAGTTTCAGACGCTTAGTGAAAGTTCGCATCGCTTCAATCAGATCATGTGACATTACTTTTGCTATTTTTAAACTCACATTTCGTGCACTGACTAACAATGTTAGTTTTTAATGAGGAAAATTGACGTTCAAACTCAGCAGCGACTTGAAAAGTGTTATGGCAACTCTGCTCTTCATTAAAAACAACAACAATAACGAACGGGATGATTCCACCAGAAAATATTGAAAAGATCTTCAAAATTGTTCTCTATAATCCAAAAGTGAAGTTGGGACCATTGGTTCGCATCGTAAAGAAAATTTACTTCATAGGAATGGTGCCTTCCAAATGACCAACGCGTTTGCTAACCGTGCAACAATTTTGTAGTGTTGGCTATACTGGGACAGCTGCTTGAATTAAAGCTTTAATCCATTCAGTCTTCACATTTTCATGATCTCGACATATCGTTCTATACAAACAACTAAACACATTATAAACGGATAAGAACCGTCCTTAAGCAACCTGCCATAAATTGATAAAATATCGAAGTCTGTACCTTGCTTCGATGTCAAATATTTTCTTGGGAGCTCTTGTGTATAGGATGCCATTAAGGCAGCCGGCATGGTCACATTTCATAAAATGGACTTTCACGCCAAAAATCTTATTGTTTCTATTCCATCTATTTTCGCTATGGAATACTGAAAACTACACTGTTTTTACTATATAAAGACATCAAAGTGTCTAAAAATAGACCTGCCAAAATTTCGGTGTATTTTTTTTGTCAATTTATTATACAAAAAATTTAACAATAAATTTTTAAAATTTAAACTTTTTTCCATCCAGTACTGAAGGATGGAAGGTATATTCGACTTTGCATGATGTTTGCATTACCCGAAAAGAAGCTTCAGAGACCAAACTAAATATATGCGTGATCAACGTGAAATTCTGAATTGATCAAGCCATGTCTCTCCGTCCGCGTGTCTGTGTGATGTGTTTTGTTGACATTCGCATGGTCGCAAAAATGGAGATATCGATATCAAATTTGGTGGAAACTTCGGAAGTTTTTCCACCCATTGAAAATGGACCAAATTGGTCAGAACACAAGACTGCAGTGGAGCGTAAATTGAACGCAATTTCGTGTTTCTAAGCAGGAATTTGCGGGTTTTCGCTCATTACTCACATTCTATAAACGGTACTAGGCGGAAATTTTCCACATTTATTTTACGGGAAACTCTACTCTAGTTATGTGCAAAAATGGAAGAAAAACGGCCATGCCCACACAAAGCTACAGGTGATCACATTTTCTTTTGTTTTCACGTTTTTGAGGTTTTATGTAAGGTAGACAGGACAGGAATGTTTAAAACCATTTTGCGCATTCCTCGAACGAAGATGTTTTATCTGCCCAAAAATAGGTTAATTCTAAAACGAATATAGCAGACATCGCGACTTAGTTGATTTTTTTTTCTTAATAATATCAGTGAAGTGGGTGTCAAATAAAAGCACTTAGAGAGCAGAAGGCGAGAAGCTAAGTGTGTTAGTTCTAAACCAACTATGGTGGGCGCCACAACGTACTGGATTAATTTTTATGCTTCAATACCGTTGACAAGGGCATCATGTAAAAGAACTTGGTGTGTAGAACGCGACAAGCTCAGTGTGTTAATTCTAAAATAACGTCACGGTATGGTGGATAAATTATTCTTCTTATTAAGAGGTGAAAGGTAAATTTTACCCCATTCACTTTTTGGTGGATAAAGTATTGTTCTTATTAAGAGGTGAAAGGTAAATTTTACCCCATTCACTTTTTGGTGGATACATTTTTTCTTACAAATGCCGTCATGTGCATATCAAATAAAAGGAATCGGAGAGTGGAATGCGAAAAGCTAAGTGTGTTAATTCTAAATTGAATGTGGTGGAGATCACGACATGCTGGGTTAATTATTCTTCTTATTAAAAGGTGAAAGGGAAATTTTACCCACGCACTTTTTCGTGACAATAAATAAAAGCATGGGTCGCCAAAGATTTTAATGGTGGGGGATACGCGACATCTTGTCCGAGCCGAATATACCTTTCTTACTTGTTGCTATATAAAGGCTAAATCCTCTTAGGACCGTATATAGAGGAAGGCTTTAAATTATTGGCCAATCCAGTCCAAATTTTTTACATCGACTTCGTATGCCGCAGTACTCTTAGGAAGTATTTTTTCTCGACAACTTTTGAACAATGCAAATCTCTACCACATAAAGGCTTCTTCAAAATAGGTCGTTATAAAGAGAATAGTGATTCTAAATTCATTAGTATAGTCCATTCTATTCTGTTTATTTATCTATTCAGCCAGATGGAAAAATTTATCAGCCGATACAAACGATAATACAGAGCTAAAATAAAGATCAAAGTATAATAAGGGGAGCAAGTAACATTACTGTAGAACTCCAAAAATAAGCAAAGACAACATAATAGAAAGAATTATATCGATTCACAGCATTATACAGAAAATGGTTCGGTAAGCAGAAAAAAGAAGAAATGTATGTATTACCAGCAAGATGGAGGAGTAAAAAAGCTATATACGAATGCACGCCTAACACAGCACGCTTGACGATATGTGTAGAATGCTGTGATGGATCAAACAAGTGAAGATTAGTATTATACATCATATAAAGCACCATGAAGGGGCTCTAAAGCCTATCTGAAAAGGTAGATCTATCATAAATCCCTTTGCCTATAAAAAATATTTGCACAAAGTAAATATACCCTGCACTGCGAACGGTGAATGATTTAAAAAGACATCGAAATACTGGAGAAATATTCGACTGACTTTATCATTGTTGCAGTGAGCTTGTTGGTGAATAAAAACGAAGTTTGGGAAAGAAAGAGTTTTCCCCAAAAGTTATTGAGCTTTATATTTTAACCGGAAAGCAAAACTTCCATACTTTTGCTATAAAATACTTGCGCGAAAAAGAAGCAATGAAAATTATTCATTGTGCACAAAGCCGTTCCAAGAATTCATTTAATCGAAATATCGCGACTTTTATGCAATCCTTTGTTTTTTTATAAACTTTATATAAAGAACATTAAAGATTCATCTTAAGTGTATGTTAAAATACGTCACATGACTAAAAACCTGAATTCGTTTTTTTGCACACACCCCGCGAGTAACGGGAGGATACAATAACTAAATGTACAGCAATATTAACGCATAAGGCATTCCGCTCTGCATAGCTAGCAATAGCAATGAAGCGAACAAATTTCAATACAATAGCACGGCCAACTCATTGATAGAAGACGTGATATTTAACCAAAATAAAGACATGGTAGATATTAGTGAACAGACCATAGTCACTAACCACAACAGTGAAATTGGTAGATGCGTGTTTGGCGGTTGGTAAGGATTGTAACGGGTTTTAATGGTTGTCTACTAGATAGCGAAATAAATTTAGAAATATAGCCTTTGGCTGTCAACTAAACCAATCGTCATAATCATCAATCGGAAAAATTTACATTTACATTGCCAAAAACATCTAGCAAGAATAGTCTAATGAATGGCAAAGCATGCAACTTATGCAGAAAACACGTAAGAACGGTCCTACACAAACGAAGGCTATAATCATAACTATGGAAATAATAATATTATCCCCTAATACTATTCCTTGCTGATTATCGAGAAATTTAAGTTTTTATTGTTTCATGCACGACATGGTTAGGTTTGCGCCTTTTCCATAAAAATGTCTACACCAGGCTACTCGAGAATTTAAGGAGCCCAGACCTTATAAACAAGAAAATAAATTCTTCATATTATGGCAAGCGGGCCAGGCTGCTCTTTTTAGAGAAAGACTTGAGATAGGCTAACTATCTATCACACTAAAGATATGGAATCATTTTGCGAGGACTTTGCACAAAGCTTTTAAATCATTTACGATTTTCCTTCAAGTCAATGCTTAGACTAGTTATCCTAACGAATTGTTGAAACACTTATTGCCTGCATTGCCTGTCTTACGTTTGCTCTAAAAACAACGAAACAATTTATATACATTGACACAGTGTTTTGAGTGTAGGAAGGGCTGGTTATATTGGGCTATGATCGAGTCCTCCAATAACAAGCCATGTGATCAATACCATACGTTCTCCAAAGTTGATCCAACACGTTTGCAGCCTTAAAATCTCTCATAGACCAATGGTTTCTTTCTCTTGTCCTGCACACGCGACGTTGAAACTTTTAAAACTCTCCTAGCTATAGTAAGTGCTCGGGCACGTATAGCTCAAGCTGCAGCCAGTCAGTCTTTCTATCTCTCTCTTCCTTCTATGTATACATTTATGTATATGGGGCATCCCTTGACCCATTGGTGGTATAGCAGAAAAAAAAAAGAGAAAAAAATTGCTTTTTCTCTGTCATGCGAAGTAATAACAAAAACAAAAATTTACTTAAGCACTGCTTTTGGAAAATTGAAATATGAAAACTTTTAAAAAAATTAACAAAACATTTCTTATATAATAAAAATAAAATTTTTAATGACTTTTGTTTTCTGTATTGAAATGAAAATATTTTCTTTAACTTCCGCTTCTGAATTGTTATCGTTTAATATTTTCCTGTTTTTTGCTTATAGCAGCAGGATTGGAATTAGTTTTGCCATATTATTTTACCAACAGATAAACAGCAGATATCTAAACTAAACGTTATTTTCAAATTTCTTTGGCAAATATTTGTTTTACTTTTGTTCTTTTTTTTTGCATGTGTGTGTGTGTGTGTGTGTGTGTGTTTTAAAAAATTATAATAACTCTCATAAGTTATTAAAAGTTGAATTTATTTACATAGCGAAACCATTTGCTATAAAACGCAACAATAATAACAGCAACGAGTATCATAATATGCATTGAATTCCATCCTTCTTTTTGTGCCTATTACGGGACAACAAATCGTAGTTATATTCATTTAGGCATCCTATAGAAAATATCTGGAATGTAAAAGAACACAGATCTTGGGTCAATATAGGAGATAGGTTTGGAACACTTGTTTGTATTGAAATTGGAAAATTTTTCGGATACCGGATCAGTAACCCCCGAGATTGAATAATGAAGGGATTCTTGGCAAAACCCCTCCTCATCAAAGCTTACGTAATAATATCGAGGCCTTGGCTTCGCCTTCGAAGGAAATACGCTTCAGTTTTTGTTCTCAATGCTCTCATCATTTGGTGTGATATTCTTTCCCGAAACATGTTTTTGAGATTTGCAAGCAAGTTATAATCGCTGGAGCCCAGCTCTGGAACGTACGTTACGCAGAAAAACAAATCCAATCTCAATTCATGCAATTTTGCCATTACAGCCGTCTCATGCCTTAATCTTCATGCAAACCAGTGAACTGCTTTTGGATATCTTTAGATCTCTTGCATCTTCATTTCTCCATTATCGACAACAGTCTGCAGTATTTCTTCATGTTTTCTAGTGTAATCGTCTCTTTTGATGGCTAACTGTGTGGAACACGCTCAGTATCCGTACAATTATCAGCCGTCCGCTTTAAATTAGCAAACCAGAGACAAATTTTTATTTGCAATGGAGAAAATTGGCTGTGACACTGTGACAAGCCAATGCCGAGTTTGAAGGCCGTTTTCTTCTCATCTAGTAGCAACGTTTCATTAAATCAAGACACCAAACTTAGACCTCTACATTGTTTGCGAAGAAGCAACAGTAAACTAATGCAACAAGTGAACAAATGACCAAAAGGCATGAAACTTTTATAGGCTTTGTTTTGAGGTTTGAAATTTTCTAAAAATAATATGGATTCCTACTTAGAGATGACATCCACATCAGCCCTAGAGGCTATTGACCGAGGTGTTACAATCATTTCACACATTTTAGTCGCTTTTGGAAATCTAATGTGCAGATGCCACAAAGCAAGAATTATGAACACACGTCCCATGAGAGTTGTATTGCGGCGCTCATGTAAAATTATGCGGTGGATAGTGAAGAAATTTCTGGCGAAGGATCTCTTGAAAAACATGCTAAGTTTATATCCGATCTGATGGGCATAAAATATATTGAACTTATTAAAAGCAGGAGCTACATTTTCTACCAATCATTACCAGAACTATTCAATCGGGTTAAGAAAGGTCGATCGACAGCCCGACAGTCAACAAAAAAAAACTCAAAAATATCTGAAGCCAAAGGAAAGTTTCTACGTTGCATTAAAAGGATTGGCCCATAAACTGCCTTCTTTTCTTAAATGTACGTCAAGTGTTGGATATTCAAAGTTCGCTTTAGATTGAAAATTATTCGCTTGTTAATGCTGTCGTAGAATACAATAAATAACGAATAAAAAGGCAAAAAAAGCGGAATAGCGGACATCATCCTAAAAAAATTAAAAACATATACGGGAAGAGTATAAAAATAATTCACAATTTTTTAAACAAAAGCCATCAAATGATAAAATAAAATCGATGTTGAACATAAAACAAAATCGGATATATAGATGTACTTTTTTTTCCAAAACGCAACAGGACGCCAAAGTTATCTATCATCAAATACTGCGGTTTCCTAATTTTTCCACTCGACTTGAAAAACAGAAAGCACAAATACACCCGCATATGGAGGAAGACGTACACAGTGGTAAGGATTAGAAAAATTGGATAACAAAACCCGGAAACTGAAACCGACGATTAACCGTATATCGTGCACACTTGCATACGTACAAAAAATAAACAATAAATTACAAAAATCGAACAAAAAATTGTAATATTTTTTTAAATGATTTTTTTCCCACAAATCTAGATACAAAGTTAATTGTTAATGAAAATTAAAAAAAGAAAAAAATCCATTTAGTTTATTTTACTTGCATATATATATATATATATATATATATATGTGCATATTAGGTCATATTGAAAATTTTCCGCGGGTTTCTGCCGCCAGATGGTTTTGATGCCTATATATCGGGTACGGCTCATCTGATTGTCCCAAAGGAATATGCGTTTTAAAGGTGAGATTTCAACACACATTTTTTGTGAACTCGATTTTCTAATTCTTTGGTCGTGTAAAAAGTTATATATTGATTTGAAAATGAGTGAAATATGTGAAGAAATGCGCTCTGCGATGCTTTTTTACTATAAAGAGGATAAAAACGCTGCAACAAAAAAAAAAGTAAGTAAGTGTTCGGCGAGTGAACGCAGGACCTAGGAGTGGTTTGCTCGACGTCAAAGATGCACCCCGCAGTCACTGAAAAAGTCTATTGAAATTTTGCAACTGGTAGAGCAAGACCGGTGTGCGAGCTGTTAGGAACTAGCGGAGGCACTAAACATCAACCACATGACAGTTTGGAATCATTTGAAAAGGGCAGGCTCGCGGATATTTTTCAATGTGACCTAATGCATATATAAATATAAATATATATATATATGTGTAGGTATTTTTCATGCACATTAGCCGTGACGGTAGTACAAAAAAGTATTTACTTTAAAATTTTTGCTTGTTTTCGAAACAAACGTTTGAAACAAATACATCCTTTTTTACAATTGGATAAACAAATGCAGATTTATGCAGCTGGAGTTTTCACAAGACTTGGAGTATAATTTTATTAGCTCTCTTTTCCTGATGCAAACAAAAGTTATGCACAATTTCGTAATTACCTGCGTTGAAAGAAAAAGCTAATGAGAGAAATAAGTCAAACGTTAGTTAAAGTTTTTGCTTGGATGTCAACATCATAGCGGAACCTGCACAATACACCCTACACGTAAAAAAGTTTATCACCTTGTTCCTACCTTGTTTTCGTTAAATAACGCACCACTCAATAAGTTCGAAGGATGACATCGAAATTTCGCCACTAGTGACCGAAGCACTTGATGTTTGGATAGTACTAACCTTCAAACGAAGTGTGTCAAAATGAACTTGCGACGTATTATACTATGTATATTGCATGAGATTGTGAACAAAGCTGGATGTTCACTTATTTAAGTAAAAGATTTGAGGAAGAGATACTCTCTAACAGGCCAAGGCCTGGATCATAACGTACAGCGGAATGAACTGAAGGTATTGCTTTTGGTTCGAGTTCGGTTTGGAAACAGTATTGAAGGAAGTTTATAAATCCCAAATTTCAAGGTTTGAAATTGCAGCCATTTAAAAGGCAATCTGAGTCGTTGCACATGTGCTTGCTCATCAAATGCAGCACATCTTCCTGGCAAACATTCATTACTTATAACAGACACATTTGCTTGTAAGCTCAAAGCCTAAAGAATCATTCCTCCCGAACAAATATGAATTAAGTAATTCGAAGAACTTCAAAAAGTATGTAAATTTGCTTGTCTTCCTCCAACTCCTTTCCTTTGCAGTAATTATTATGAGTGTGTGAAGTTGAAGTTTTAGTTTTTCGCAACACATCACTCAGTAACGCCGTAGGATAAAATACATATGTAAAACGAATATTGACGATTCTAAACGATTTTTATGTATTGCCAAGTTTCAAACGCAATATGTCCACCTTTCATGACGTCACTTTATAAGCTACAATTGCTTTAGTGACGCTACGCATGAAATTACGATTTTTTCATCGCTTTACAAAAACAAAAGTAGCGTCATTCCAACAACCGCAGCTTGTGAACTTATGATCGAAATGCCATAAGTACTTCGCAGGTTTTCCTTGATGCCATGAGATACGTCCAGTTTTGATAACGATTTAATGGCTTCGCTCAGTTTGTTAGCTAAAATCAAAATTTGATATCAATGTGTAGATATCAAATTTTGCTCTTTCCTCTGTGCAACTGGTTAACTGGAACATTATTCAATTACAAATTAGTAGCCAGTGTGTTTTTGCTTACGCACGAACCACGATACTGAAACTTAATTTAAAGCTTTAATCTGATGCTGAATTTAAATCCTTTATTTAAATTTAAAAACAAACAGTTTTGCAGGAGTCTGTTTCAAAAATTGTGTTAAACATCGCGCATTCCGGTGATATTTTTATACCATACACTGCTCGTGGTACAAGGACACACCAAGTTTGCTTGGATGTATGCCACATCCGATAGAAGTTGGGAGAGATTTATTTTACCGAATCACTCGAATCGATCTGCGCTTGCCTGTCCGTCTGTCTGCTTCGTTTTCTTGTGTAACTCGTGAGATATTCTGATGAAAATCGGTATCTTTTTTTTTTAATAAGACAAATCTCACTCAGGGGATGTCGTCTGTTCGTATAACACGATGACACGCGCTATTCAAATGGTTACTGCCCATAAAACACCTTTTTTTGAAAAATTGTTATCGTGATCAGCTGCCCACTATAGTGTCTCAAACCAAACATGTCTAAATGTTACCATGACGCCTATGAAATTTATCAAATATTTTATTCATTTCTTATGCTTGAAGAGAAGCATATGATGGCATATTTATTTATTTATTTATTCGTTGATTTACACATGAAAGTCAGCTAAAATAAATTAACTGCCGAATTCAATTGACTTTTCGAAGCAAATCTTATACTAGTTAGTTTTAAAAACAAGTATCAAGTATGTAAGGAGAAGTAACGAAAAAAAAGAAAATTCACCAAGTTGCAAGTGAACCCCTAAGGCGATAACAGTAAACAGCACCAGATCACTTTCGAATCATAGTGAGATGTTATTTCGAATCATAGTAAGATGCAAGTTAGTTGAAATACGACATAGGCTAACCACGGGTCTCCTTGGAATCGCCATCGTATCAACTTCAAATCGACATAAATAATTTGGTTACATGGTGATCGTTAAAGTTTTCGAAATTACATCGAAAAAAATGTAAGAAGCTTTCTTTCGCAAGAAGGAGGTCATTCAATCCTGAGTATTTCATAGCTTAACACAAATTGGAAAATGCAGACTCGTTCGTCGAATTAGGGGTCGTATTCGGCAACACATTACATTTTAACTTGCACACTGAGCTGTCCTTAAGTAAAGCTAGATCCGCGCTATGTTTCATTAAGAGGTGGTCCAAAGAGCTTAACGATGCTTAAATTACAAAAACTCTGTGAAAATAGGTTGTCTCTGTTGTCCTTACCGCCACTTGCGAAACGTAGATTTATTCAGGGTGTTTCCTTCCTAATTCACTCAATTAACGGTATTACCGATTCGAAGGGAACTTTTTCAACTCGGCGTTAGTCTTTTTTTTTAAACGTGATTTTAACTTTTTTCACAAGGACTGTGCTCCTTTTTTGACTACACCTAAGGCTCTTTTTACACGAATTTTGCTTAACACGAGTTAAAAAGAACAAATTTTCGCTTTTTACGCGAATAGTTTTGCTTTAACACGATTTTTAATTATTCTATGAATTTTTCTGATGAATTTTTGTTTCATTCTCGGTCCTCACAAATATGCTTTGTAACTTTGCATTGTATTTTTCACAATTCAGTTCAGAGCATAGATACCGTATATTATTTACGCAATTTAGTTTGGGGTTTTAAAGCATAATTAACTTTTTTATTTATTGAGTTAAAATGTGTACGCATGAAGTAAATTCGTGAGTGAACTCTAACAAGAATTTTGGAACATTGCTCATTGTACTGTTTTAGATCTGGACCCACCCTACTATTATCCCATTAAGCCAATATCCGAAATTTTTTACACGAATTTTTTTATACGAATATTTTTACACGAATTTTTTGGGAACATATCTATCGTGTGCAAAGAGAATTCGCTGTATATATGTATAAACATGCATTATGGCCAAGTGTACGGTATTAAACAACAATTGCTTAGATTATGTCGATAGCACAATGACGAACGTATGAACCGTTTAATTAATACTGAGAATCGTCATAAATAGAAATGGAAAATAGTATAATACGTCAGCATTGAGTATAGGAATCGGTAGAATAATAAATCAAGTGTGAGTGGAAATTATAAAGCTGTCAGAAAAGCGACAAACACAAAATACAAAAGCAGAAGAGCACCGAGAATATTGATTGAATGAAATTTCCGGATTTATTTTTGTTACTTTTTAAAGATTTCTGCATAGTACTTTTCATTTAGAACACACGCTTATGGTTAACAATATTTCGCGCAAAGTTTTTGCTTCGAAACGATTCAAATCATTAAAAGAGTTATGATAATCTATTAGAAAAGCGGTCATAAAACTCACGTAAAGCGAAAAAGTGGATTAAAAATGGATATCTATGTCATTCGCACAAAATAAAAAAACAAGCAAAAAACTGTATTCGGCAATGGCCGAATGTTATAAACCTATCCACCATCTAACGCAGAAACACAAAAGTAAAATGTTGGCATTCTACAATGTTAGATGGGCATGGATGGGTCGATTGAAAGAAAGAGAAAGAATCACTTATCGAATACACTTGAAAATGTTTGCCGTTATATCTGCTGCAATTAATGTGCCAGAACCTCCATGCCTTTTTGTTTTTGATCACAGAATTCTTTTCAGCCCATCTTGCATTGTAGGCTTCTCCTTTGGCCAATTGCATCCTTTTTCAATGCCAACTTACGTGCAAGAATTTTCAGTATTTTTCTAAAATTTGAAGACGGTACCTTCATGGAGTATGTCTACCACAGCAAATACCACAGACAGACGGACAAATAAACATACAAAATCAATTCAGAATTTGATATTGATCGTAAACATGGGCACTTAACAGGTTTTCGGAATCGTACTTCTGAGTGTTGTAAACACTCGTTTCGTTTATTAAATATATTCCCATCCTCTGGCGAAGGATATTGTGGGAATGGGAATGGGAATGGTGTAAGAGGACGCCTTAGTGTACATTTCAATTAGCAATTGATTTATTTATTTTGAAAAACATTCAATTTATTCAATCAATTTATGCTTTTACAGAAAATTTTGTAATTAAATTTAAATATTTATTACATTAAATGTCTAATTATGCCATCGATTTTTGCCTTTTAATAAATAAATTCAAACCTAAATTCATTTGCAACAAAATGCAGTAAAACTGAAGTTTATCATCATTATAACATTTATCCGCGTTTACACCATTATACATGCATAGCAGAGATAGATTTCATAATAAAACATTGCCCGCGCGCACACACTTTTTTTGTATAAATTGCTTAAAAAATTCTATGGCAATTGCTTTAAAAATTTAATTGAACGGTATCAGAATGTCATACTAAGTGGCTGCAGGTTGCAAAATTAGTGCATTTATTTTTTACATAGATTTGGGAATATTGGCCCTATCAAGCCACATTAACGGCACGTTTAAAAAGTGACAATGCAAAGATAATTAAACATCTTTCCCCCTTCACCGAAAATAGTAAGGCATTCACGCCCTTTTAAAAAAGTTTGCCAAAAATTTTACAACATCACCTCAGCTTAAGCGATGATTCGCTTCGCAAAGTCTTGAAAAAGTTCATGATATTCGTAGTGAATAACAATACGCACACGGCTCGCTTGTGTCCTTTTAAACGGGTCCTCAGTAAATGCTGACAAAAAAGCCCGTTTCCTGTTTTTGTGCTGTCCCTAGTTTTCGCAACGCAATTAAAAAGTAATGTTTTTAGGCGGTGAATAGGGGGACCGCATAAGCGCACAAAAACAGGTTTAAGTGTACATATAACAAGTAAAAAGCCTATAGTGAATCGCGGTCCATCATGAAGTACCCTGAATACCCTGAAATACCCTACACCATCCTGCAGTTATTTATATAATAACTTTTAAATTGCGATGTTATATGGGAAGTGGTCGAAAAAGTGGTGGGATCCGAACCATTCTTACTAACGTTCGTCCGCCATTCTATTAAACTTCATCCAAATATCGCAAAAATTACGGCCTGTAGGTTGAACAAAAGAAAACAAGATGGACAGACGGACGGACAAGCTTAGAGTCACTTTCTGAATCGACGGACCTAATGAAAGGTGGGTATACATCCGCACAACTTAATATGCTCTTGTACCATAGATATGGTGAAGATAAGGAATAACAAGGAGCTAGATGTTTGGGAAGCACACGAATTAAGAGGTGAAAACCGAATTGCGAACGATAAAATCGGTTCATCTAAAGTAAGGCACATCGCAGCCAAAGATGGATGAAGCTGCACAAACGCTGGCGCCCCGTAACTTAATGGCTTTCGTTTGATTAGATTGGATGCCACTCAATACTAGCACTACTAAATGCCATTCAAATCCAGAGTTGGGATAAATTATACAGTATTTATCGATGAGAAAGACGTGTCCTTTTGTCACAAAAATGCTGGAGTAAACATATTTTCAGTTGGCAAAAATCGTAAAAGGCTTGAATGGAACAATTTTCGACGCTTCCAGCCCTCGCCTTGGCGCTTCCGATTCCCATTTATTTCTCTTTGTCTCTCGCTTTCTGCAAAATCACTTAAAGATCCTAAATTAATTTGATAAGAGACCTGTGAACACCACTTGAGTCAGCTCCTCTCCTACAAGCCCCGAAAAATCTGCAATGACAATATACTGGGTTTAGTTAAGAAAATGTATCGATCGAAGTGGCGCATATTCAGTTCATATATATATATATATATATAAAGTTCATTTGAAATATGAAAAGTTGTACAATCAACTGATAGATGCGCACAATGTTCACTTTTACACGGCTTGGCCGCCGTTTGCTTAATGATGAGTTTTAACAATACATATTTGATCGTCGCGCAGTACAGAAATCTCATTTTATAAAAATATTAAAATAATTAAAAAATGTCAATCGTAGAAGAATTCTTTAAAAGTTAATCATCGATTATTGTAAAGTTTTAAAGAAAAATGAAATTTAATCGATAAGATTAATGCAATCGGCACTCTGGCCAATAGAAAGCCGACAATAATCCTTCAACTAAAAATAACGCCACTGCTCTAACAAGTGTTGAAAAAATCAATTGCAATGTGATGCCATTCTCGAGGACTTGCACATAAGGCAGCAGTCTTTGGCTTGCATTTGCATTCATTTAAAATTCAGTACGCACGAGTGCTTCTTTTACATGATATCGCACATGTGCCAGCAGGAAAGCAATGAATATTCGGAATATTCAAAATATAAAGTTTTTTTTTTTTTTTAGAAAGGAAGTGTCCTTAGTACTTACTTGGGTCCTGATATTTTTATGATTCTTAATGACATTTTTCTTACAAAGGCTTGTACTTTTTTCGTACGATAGCACTTTATGTATAACAAACTTTGTTAAAGCAGAGTACTTAAGCAATTTGCATACATAGTATACCTCCTAAAGCATAACATTCCAATGCATATTCAACTTAAGCAAAAAAAAAAACACACACACACACACACATGTATGTAATAACATAATAAACGAAACCAACTTGTGGATTAAGCCAATGGATGCCTGAATCTATTCATTTTGGCAAAAGTGAAAGAAGAGGTAAAGGTTTTAAAGTGAAAGTTTGCAAACGTAAGCCTATGTTGAAAGGAGATGCAGACATCGCAAGGATAGATCATCGTGTTTGAATCGTCCAATATTATATGGGAAATATAAGTATTGTTATAAGTAATGTTTTTGAAAATGCCACATTGGATAAAACGAGTGCGGAGAAAAGTTGACCGATTTTCTAAGAAACGAAATTCTTAAAACGGAAGAACCACATGCAGATATACGATCCTCTCAACGTCATAAAGTAAATTAGCTTCATACAGCTAGCGGGAAGAACAATTAACACGACGTTGGATATATGGTGACCAGGATACGTGCTGAAGTCCGAGATAGATCGAGTCAAGACAGTTGAACGGGCAAGACCAGAAAATAAATAAATAATCCTATGCTGTCCTAAAAATCACTATTCAGTGGTAGGAACTTAATCTCAAAAGGATTTCGATAGAAACACACAATCACGGAGGGTACTTTACGTAACAATATGTTCAGTAATGCGCAAACTGCTTCGAAGGGAGTGATCAGCTAATTTTCGGAAATTTTGCACTTCGCTCTGGAAACCCCATATTTCGTAGATGTGGTTCCAAGTGACTACTGCTTTTGCCTACGGAGACCACTTCATTGACCTTAATGGACGTCATTGCAGACAGCGCGCTGGTACCATTTTCAAGAGATCCTCCAATTTACCGTCAAGGCATCAAATTTCTATTGGATACTAATGACTACTGTATTAGCGTAACCAACCTAACAAAAACATTTAGCTATTGAAAGATGTAAGAATTATCCTCCTGCATGGTTTCCATACGTTGGTAAAAAGAATTGACCGTTTAAGTATTAGAATGATTGAATTGAAAGGCTCTCTAACAGGCAGTCTAAATTTGGCAAACAAGTCACCGTTTTATTCCAAGTTAGGAGCAATAACTTACATCCGCAATGATGCGACTGCTGATGTTCTCAAAAGTTTTGTTCTAAGTTTAGCTGGCTCTGGCTGGCTTTAAGCAAACGGTTACGAGAAACACTCAAATCTCTTTCAACACTAAACACTTACTTTTACAATTCTGTATTGAGTGGTTGGTTACATTTTGAGTAACCTCAACAGAGAATACTTTTCCATCGAAAATATTAAAAAAATTATACAATAAGTAATTATTTGTGATCTCGACGCTAAAACATTAAAGTCGTGCCAATGCATATTTTAAAGTATATTTTACACAGAACGGTATTTTATCCTGATCTACCTCTACTCTCCCCCCCCGCGTGTTAGCATTTGTTTTCATGACTATATTTGAAAGAATAAAAAATAATAATAATAAAAAACATAAATGTTTACGATACACACAAAGAATGATGTTCTTATTATTTTTGTTTGTTGTGGTAGAGATTTATGAAAAGATTCACATATTTCTGAGGTAATACACAAACAAATAAACTTCTGCTTTGCAGCATTTCTAATGAAATCCAAACAAGGCAAAGTAAAAAGCTATAGTTGATGCTTTAAGGCGACTTTGCGATAACCTTCACGCAAATATATACAACTACATATATAAAAACGCCCCAAGCAAACGAAGAAAAAACAGATTTACAAGGACAACGCAAAAGTTTTAATTATCGGTGCTAAATTTTTCTCGCTAAATGGGATTCTTATAAACCTATGTGCTATATATTTCTATATAGAAAAAGTAGTTCATCTAACCAGATGCATGCCCAGTATAAATAGTTGATATGTATGACGGTTCGTTGTGCCATTAGTACCAAGCGCCAATAGTGTCGTCAAGCGCCGAAAGTATCAATTTTCCAATAAACTTCAAAAGTTTTTATATAGGAAGAAAACGCTCTGTGTTTTGTGAGACCAGAAGGATCTGATCTATTACGACCTGTTAAAGCTGATTCAGTATTTCAAGGAAGGTAACGCAAGACATTGTCCATGCGTCCATAAGGCAAAACGGGGCAGCGACGCACCATAAGGGCTCAACAAGAAATTGCTAGACCGTGCGATTTACTCACCAGACTCGGGGCCTACTACCACTTACTTACGTAACACATCACCCAAGTTATAAGCAAAAGATTCTTACTGGCCTGGTGTGCACAATGAGAATAGCGTATATCTAGCGATACAACATGCGACGAAAAGAAAAAAATAATCCGATTTCACATATGCGTCTGTAAACATATGTATCAAGTAGTCGATGTTTAAGGTCAAGTCTGATCAGATTAATAATTCAGTTTTTATAATTAATATAAAGAAAGTCAAATTAGAACAGAATTTTTTCAGACGGAAAGTATGCAACAAAAACTTACTCACTTACTGATCAAGCTATCCCGGGTAACTAGACACTATCGGGTGTTATATAACACTTTAAAATAACTTAAAAGAAGATGTTTTAACATTCAAGGGGTACGTATTAACGCAAATTATAACGCCCTTAAAGTTTACTTATATTGATGAGCAGGTCTGGCATAAAACGACGCCATAAATGACCTTGTTCAAAAGCCAATCAGTCCGAGTCAATTGATTGAAGGCTTTATTTTACACTTTGCCGAATCGAGCATCAACCGGACGGCAATGTAGTTGATCGTGCTGGTTTCGGGACCCTAAGTTTTACAGAGGTAAAAACCAGCATACACTGATGGATGGACCAACAATAAGATACGATATAATTAATTAGTTATGTAAACACTAACTAAAAAATTTGTTGAATTTTGCATGGGTCTTTTTCCTTCTTACAAAAGGCATGGTTAAACTACTATAACGCCAGCCGTCGTCGATGAGTATAAAAAAAGATTGTACGTGATTCTGATTACACAAAAATACCGAGGTACATATAAAAGTTATTGCATTAAACATTAGATTAAATCATGCAACCATGATGATAATAATAACAACGTTAACTTACTATATAGTTGTTACTCTCTCTATCTCTATCTGCCTCTCGCAGACTTCAAAGGAAACTCTGAAGGTGGTAAAGAGAAAAAAGTAAAGAACAACAGCCGCGCCGTCGAACAGTAGTTGCGCCACAACAAAAATTAACTTAAAACCAACAAGCTCTTACCGATCTCCAGCAGCAAAACAAGGAGAAGACGTAGAAATAAGTAAGCAAGCAAGCAAACAAGCAAGCATGTGAAACAATTGCACTACAGCTGCACACTAGATAAAGTTTTGTTAAAAAAACATTTAAAAAAAGCAGAAAAACAGAAAAAATGGGAAAAAAAGCACAAGAAAGTTAAGTTGAAACACACGACACATTTTGCTGCCACGACTTGCCCATCTTTAGTAATGAATCTGAACTAAGCAAGCGAACAACAAATGATGCTGGTTAACCGAACTTTCACGGTCCCTCCAATCGTGATTGACTGACAGACTCAAAAGATTTACAAAACCGGTAACATTGTTGGTTGCCAACAACAACAACAACAACAACAACAAACGAGAAATAAGATTTTCAAAAAAACTCGTAAAGTTCGAGAGGTTTGATAGTTATTCCAAAAAATTCCGCACGTACACAACGCAGTACATGTAATCTAAAGGGATTACAGAAGCATGCTATTGCAAAGAGTTGCTAAAACATATACATAAAGACGTACGTAAACTATAATACTTGTCTGAGTAAAGCAGAGCGCTTTTCAATTCTACGCTCTGCGGTACTTTTAATCGGTTAAAAAAATTTCACAACAAGTATTTTGTTGTAAGAATTTACAACAAGTTAAAAACGTACACACAAACTAAAATTGATCGATGAATCGTTTTTTTTTTTCAAACGCTAAGGTGTGTGATACGAATTGTGTTTCGCATGCCCAAGAGGAAGCCAAACATATAAACAAAGCTAATTTGAATTTCACTTAACTTAGTGGCTTGTTAATCCTAATAAATTCCAACTGGAATCTCAGTGTATGCGGTCTACAGTAGAGTCGAATGGTTTCTGAAAACTTTTCACAAGTAGCACGACCTCAAGGGAGCATGGAAAGCATATGCAAGCGTAGCTGTGAAGCACTCAATATTCGACGTAAGCCAAAATGCAGTTACATCCATGTTTGCACAATGAAACCACAAGGCAAAGTAAAACTCTTAAAATTATAGAAAATTGGTATTCACTGAAAGCAAACTTCACATGGTGCTTGCAACAGTTGGAAGACTTGAATTTAAAAGCCACCCACAAACAGCTTCGTTGTAATTCAAAAGACGTTGTAATGCGCAGAGCCTAAGCCTAAGCGTTTCGTTTCTAAACATTTCACTGAGTACTGTATGGTCCCAGAAGTCTTGTTTAATACAAACACTTTTTCCTAAACTTGAGAAGCTGAACACGTTTTATATTTTCTCATATGGTTTTAATATTTGCAGAAACTATAAATTTATCGTTTTCAATAACCATGCAAGTCATGTCTTTCACAAGATTATTTAAAAGATCGAAATAAACGATTATTAGTAAGTTTACTATCTACGTATGCAGTGTAGACAAAAACAATAGAAACAAGCTCTGAATGTTTATTGAACTGAATTAGACTGACTGACTGACGTAAACTGAACTTTCATTTAGAAACAGATGATGCGTTTGCAATCCCATTTAATATATCGCATTATCTTTTGAAGGAAATGCTTATTACTACGAAAGCTTTCTTTTCTTACACCCGCCACCCCTCACCACTCACTCACCCAAAGGATGGGGGATATATTGTCATAATGCTTGCAGCACCCAAAACAAAATAGAACTCTTCGAGAATTTTTTGAAAAAATATTATGAACCAAATATGACTTTATGTTAATTAGTTAAAACGTAGCATGAAAAGGTTTTTATACTACGGCAAATACGGGGATAAAAAAATTTAACTTAACCCCTGTGACCAAACCATGTACTGCGAACAAATGAAACTAAGATCACGCGAATTCTTGATCAATAACTTTTCCAACGATGTAACTTATGTATAAAGTTTTGGCGAACATCTTTTTTGGGACTTTGAAAATTTGTTTTACATGAACTGAGGTTGAGGCAGTGTTCGGTAGGTCACGGCCACCGGATCATGTGCTGCGAACAAATGAAACTAATATCACGTGAATTCTTGATCAATAACCTTAACGACTTACCCTAGCTCCGGGAAAAAAATTGGTTCTTGCCTTTGCTAGTTTAAATTAAATATAACTTCGCAGCCTTATGATCAGCGCCAATTTCTTAATAGATCTAACCATGCCTTTACCGGTTGAGTTTTGAACCCGCGCACACGAACTTGCTAGTCGCGATTCTTACCTACTAGGCTATACTGCGCGACGAAATAAGAATTACTACTTTCCAAATTCACCTTCCGAATGACGTGCATCTTTCAGAAACTTCTTCCATTTGAAAAGATCAGTGGGTTCAATTGGACGCTGCATAAACATCGGTTCTATTCGCCCTATTTATTCACCTCTCATTATTATCTATTTAAAGGTTAAAATATTAAACAAGCAGTTTACAAACGCTGACAATGTGGACGCACACACATTTGTGTTTCTTGCCGCAAAAATGTTCAGCCGAATTGTTTGGGTGCTTTGACGACTTGAAGACAGAGGTTGTTTTAACCAGAGCAAGTTGTTGCATCACAAGAATTCGTTTAGTTCCTACATACACACTAGCCATTCAACCTCCACATTTCCTTAGTGTAACATTGAGAAGGACCTGAACACCCCATAATAGGTGTAATTTTTCGCTGGCATAGGACCTGTCCGAATACAAAGAACGTGTGATGCCTTTTTTTGTGAAAAATATATGTAATCTCCAGCTGTGAGTAGGTCATAAGTCGCTTGCAAGCAAAAGAAAAACTATTAGAACAGATTCGCCATATTGGCCTCGACGAACTTAATTACGCAAGACTCACGCATTAACTTCTATTTTCTAAGCCTTCTCAACTTTTAGTTTTATTTTTTGTCATTTTTCCGCTTTTGTGCTCCGATTCAATTGCCACTCGTCGTCATCGTCATAGAATTTGAATGACCTCAATCTATTATCTTTAGTACGTGTAAATAAATAAAAAGGTCAAGCCTTTGTTTCTTTCTATAAAAAAGACGCCTTTTTTGCTGTATCTGGCACAAAAACTTTTACACAAAGAGTAACACAAACAATCACAAATTTTGCTTTACCTGTTGACATACCGACGATGGTGATGATGATGATGTCGGATTTTTATTTATTTACCTTTCCTTTTTTTCTTTCTTTTTCTTTTTTTTCAAAAGGAATTAAGGAGGAGCACCCTTTTTGGGAGTGTATACAAAGGATAATCTGATTAAAAACGCATACACCATCAGATTATGAATACGAAAAGCATTTATGATAAGCACAAGTGCAATATATGGGCGAAAACCTTGATGAAACAAATTAGATTTAATTTGGACCACATCTGTTAAGGCCAACCCTTTTATTATACTCAATAAGGGTTTTGAAATTAATTAATTACTTATCGATAGGCTCGTAACAAATATATTCTGGAGAATACTCAAGTTATGAAAATTAAATCAGCTTTCAACGTCTTTTACGATTTCTTTCGAAATTGCCAACCGGGCCAATCTTGCAATTGTCTCCTAGAAATTTGATACATCGAATAGAGCGATATTTGTTGGTGTTTATTTAAATTTTTCGTACCTTCAACTAGTCGCACAATACGCAGATTGATGAACGGGTAGACAGAGAGAGGTTAGTAACTTCTGGCGAGGGAGAGGATGTAGTGTAAAAGGTGAACCTTCGGAAGCTTATTTCTAGACAGAATGATCTCTGCGAAGAATTGCGAAGTACAACAAGCCTTGTAATCAATTCTATAAATTTTTTTTGCGTTCCCCCTTCACTTATATACGATTTTATGGCAATAGTTAACAAGCACTGCACAATTCCAGATCAGAAAACTTTTAAGATAAATCAGTTAAGATAACTCAAGGAGAACACTAACTTATTTTTGCAAGACGTGGGTGGATTAATCTCATGGCAATGAAATTTTTAGATTCACACTGAGTATGGGCAGTAAAATTTGAGTTCATAACCAAAACATCTTCAGATACCTTATAGTTTCGGCAGTTTGCAGATCAGCATCGAAAAGGTCAATGTGGAAGTTGCGTGTGATTATTGTAGCGAACAAGTGGCGATCAAAACTTGATTCGACCGACGTAAACAGAGACTTGTTGACGAGCATAAAGAACACTTGTTCCAAATGTCCACAAAAAAACCAATTACTCAAGTTATTTGCGATGCAAGAGTCGCTTACCCTCTTTCATACTTTTATCAATTATTTATGCCGAAAGAGACCTTCAGTCTCATTGGTATGACGAAACTACTTTAATCTTAGTTATTAAGCGACTAAATAGTAATTATTTAATGACTTAAACTTAAAACTTAAACTTAACCTTAATCTTGTCAGAAAAGTTTCAGTCCAACGACGATTGTGATCATAAAATCTTATTTGGTAAATGCGTTAAAGTTGGCCGCAAAGAAATGAAGCTCCTACGGGGCGATAACGTACAGCTTGTCAACTCCAAACATGCGATGACTATTATTCTGGCTGTCCAAAGATAATCAGCAGATGTGCAGAATGCACTTCATTTTTATTAGCCAATTAAAAATATGGAACTGCGGAACTGGATACTAGAACCATACATAGTTAACTCGCAAGGATTGCCAATAAAAAAGAAGGCTTTTTATAGCAATTCTTAAGCAAACATCGACTTTAAACGCAAGGTTGTACAACGTGTTTGTATCTTGTAGTAAAACAGATATTTTGCTCTGATTCGATTTACCATCGAATGTAATTAGAAGATTCGAATCAATCTTTTCTCAAGCGTAAAAACGAAATTTGGAAGATCTGCTTTAATAATAGGTTTCCAATATGCATGTACACATACTCCGAGTTACTAAAGAGCCTATTGTTTGCAAGTTTTTATAAAAATTATTTACGTTGCTGTGCTCCGCTCGCTATGACAACCAATGTACTTCAGCAGCTCCTTTGTGAATTTAACTTATCAATGCGTCTTGTCGAAGATTGATGAACACCGACACCAAGGTTGATGAACATGATCAACAAATATAAATACATAAGTGGAAAAGTAAACAAAAAGCAATAAAAAAGACCGAGACTCAACAGCCATGCAGTCATGCATTTACTAAATTGCGGAAGGGAGTGTTGCGTTTTTTAAAATTAAAGCCAATACCACAAGGTGGAATGCAACAAGAAAATCAACCTTTGCTTGTGTATGCAGGGTACAGAACCTAGCAATTTGATTGGAACTCTTTTGAACAAGAACGAAGAGGCGATTAAATGCACATCAAGTATTGATGATAAACAATAAACCAACGTGAAGAGAATAAATAGGCAGAGAAACTCATAAACGAGTATTAAAACCAGTTTAAGAACGTTGTAAAGAATTTCGTATTGAAAAAAAAAATTCATAATGAAATGTAACAAAACAATTAGGAATGAAGTTTAAGCGGATTTTAAATGCCAATTAAATATTAACTTACCAAAGAAGGGGGGAAGCGGGAGTAGATGTGAAAATCCAATCAGCAGTTATATACAAAACTTGTACCTGCACGAGTGTGTGTATGGGTATGGCTCTGGCAAAGAGGAAGTTAGCAAAAGCACAATAGAGATTAACGCACGAGAATAAATTACTATTTGAATGTCAACTAAAAAGATATGCTTATCACATTCTTAGAAGCAACTCATGCCTGCCGTCGAACGCATGGAAAAACTGCACGAACTGCATGTAAGTCGCTTAAGGACCTACAGTCTTTAAGGTTTGCAGCTGATTTAGAAAAAGAAAAAAATACATAAAACGAAACAAATTTCGTTTCGAAGCAAGATTCCAAAAACAGATAGGAAAGCTACCTTTTAAAGTAGTTTTGCAGTAACAGTTAATTTCTTTTCGATTTTCTTACTTTACTACTTGTTTATTTATTTACACATCGCCCTGTATACTGCAAATAGCCAGTAATACCCTCACACACAAGCGTACACTTACGGAGATCCATAGATTAAAAAAAAAAAAAAAAAAATTGGTGCAGCAATGATAACATAACATATGAAGACACAGTATTCGTAACAAGTTGTAGTTATTACTGTTCAATTTCTTTTACTCTCTCATAATTAGCAGCATGTGAAAAAAGTTGCTAATTACAACTGCGACATCTACGATGTTTTTCTGTGAGCACAAACTTTTTTCCTACTTTGCTACAATCGCAATCACATCAACACCCAGGCAAACATAATAACCTGAACGGAACGAATTTACTTTTTTCATGCAAACAACAAAAAAATTATTAAGACTTTAATACCAACATATTAATTTCTTTTTTCCTCGATAAAAGCAATCACAAGATCAAGGATTTTTTTAAATAATTATCCATCGCTTATCAGTAAACAATAACAATACAATAGTTTCACTTTTTTTAATTCTGACCATGGCATTCACAAGAACACACCTTACACACCTTTAATGAGAAAATATTTTTGAGGCTGCTTTAATTTTTACATATAAAATTAAATATTTTAAATGATTTCTTTAAATTCTTTGTTGTTTTTCGTTTTATCAATTAGATAAAAACTTCATATCTTTAACACTACCAATGGATAAAAAGCGACAAGAACCGCACAACGCAACGAAAATTTAGCAACAACGAGAAGGAGATGACAATTTTCACATTTGACAACTCAACAAAAGTAAATTCAGTGTTACCAACACATTCATTTGCAATCCTATTTAGGCGATGTTGCTATTCTAATTCGGGAAACTATTTGCTCATTGGAATTCTTATATGTGGTTTAATATATAAATTGAAGAATTATCTTCCAATTCGAACTCATTAAGCATTTGAATGACAAAGAAACAAACAGTACATCTTCAAAGTTTCTGCACACTTTGAGTAGAGAATTTAAGTTAAAATTATGAAGTAGGTAAATAATTTTATCTGACTAATTATTATCGTTAAAAATAATGTGATAATCTAGAGCAAAACAAGTTAAAAAAATAAGAGGCAAAATGATATCAAATTCAATAAGCAAAATAATTGAAAATGTAAAACGGTGAAAAAGTCTTTTAAAGTATCATAGAACAAGTTGGCAATAAAATGAATTAATAACATTGTTGCGTTGTTGCCCTCATCTTAAAAGTATACGACTTCATTTCTTACGTGTAGTGTGTCATTTCCACTGATGTCTCAATTTCAATGCTTTCTTGGTCACTTTTCAGCTGATCTTTGTTTACACATGTGCGAAATCATACGTAGCAAAACGCAATTGCTGCATAAGAAAAAGAAATTATACTAGTTCGAATATTTTTTGTGATTTAATGCCAAGGGCCAACAAATAATATAAACTCATCGCACTACCGGATTTATTCGTCTTATAGTCAACGCGCTTAATCCATTCATCTAAGCAAACCAAACAAAAGAACGTTTTTGCATCGGTATTATCAAGATATCTTTATTTGGTAAATATATTTTGCGCATTTTGGAGGGAAAATTAATATTTTTTTATTGCACTCTCTCTTATTTTTCATTGCATTCTCAATGCATTTATCAGCCAGCAAAGAATATTTTTATAGTGAAACTGAATTACAAATGTATCTCTACCAGTTATAATATCTTATAGTTAGATAGATTTACATACTCTACACTTTACATTTAAAATGATATTAAATAAATCAATTAAAAATATCAACAAAGTTAAAAAAAGAAAGAAAAGCAACAATATTTTTTATTTATTTATATATATGCTTTATTTTACCAATTCGTTTGTTTGTATAGCTTTGTATAACATTGCTTCAATTTATTGCCGACTGCTTTGCCACTTTAACAGCGGCCGCCTCGACTGCTTTACCACTTTGTGACTATTTTTCTTATTTATACTTAGAAGCAACTCTGTGATCTCTCCATTCTCCGCACATGAATTTTTTTTTGTAAGTTTGATTAAAAAAAATAGCCAGCTAACGGTTTATAATCATAAACAATTTTGCAAGCGCACGATAAAGTGTTTTATACAGGAAAAATTGTTGCAATTGTTAAAATATATTAAGAAAGCTTAAAAATAAGAAGAAATTGAAAGAATTACGCGTAAGTGCATTCATATTAATTTTTTTGATAATATTCTTGGAAGGAGATTCATGTGATATTTATATAATTTTCTTTAGATCTCGTTGGTGTCTTCTTTCAGGCTGTAGAAAGTGTTGAAAGTGGTTTTTACGGCGCTGCTTGTGCAAAAATCCGGAAGCCAGGTAAGTAGTATTTAGCTGGCTTTTAAGGAGTACATTGATTATAATATGGTTTTACAAATTTTATGCGTAACAATGAGCTGAGCTAAATTTTCCTCTAATTCTAAAAATTTCAAGTTCAAGTCCCTAAAACCACTGAAATGTTAAGCGGCTCCAATAAATATTTATAAACAATTTTTGATTGGTATTTGTTATTGCATAAGCATGTGAACATGAGTTAAGGTGCCTTCACATAGACCTTGATTTGCGCAAATTGCGGATAATTTGAAGAGCAACTTTTGCCTTTACAAAAGGAATTACTTATTCATTGTAGCGCGCCAGCTTTAAGATTGCTATGAATTTATGTCGCTCTTTCGTAGTTCCAACCGCTTTTAATTCTTCTAATCGAATTCTGATTGTTTACAAGCACATGCTTTTCACCTAAGATAATAATTTAAATGCAAAACTTTAAATAATTATCTTATTTTGGAAAGCCTTAAATTATATTGTGTACGCTTTATATATGCGAGTAATCACATTGTTTTGATTTAAAGGTATTTTGTTTATTGTGAGAGGATTGTTATTCCATATTAAGTAAGATTAGCTTTAGTTCGAACTTCATTTGATTTTGTCATAATTTATTTGCCCAATTCCACCCTATGAAGCAAGCTAATTAAATATATGGCTTGATCAAAAGCCAATTAGAATTTCCAAATTACTTGCTTAATTTAAATACCGAGCTAGAAATAATGAAATAGTGAAATTCTATAGCTAAACTATGATTCATAATGTATTTAAATATATGTAATATCATCAAATCTTATACTTTAAAAATCGAGCTGAATTAAAGCAATATTTCGAAAGTAAATAAAAAAAAGCAAAAACCGAACCACTTGTTGATGACCATTAAGAAAAAAAAAATAAAAATAAAGTGTGCCTTCTCATAGGCAACTAGCTTCCAAGTTCATTGAAGAAAAACCCGTCTAAAGTTAGGGACAATGAAACTACATGATTTTTGACAATTATTACTTTAATCGTTAAGTTTATTTTTGCATAAAAAAGAAACTAAGAAATAAATACAATAGCTTCAGTTTCAGGATTAGTAAAATGATTTCATCAATATGATATGATGTATCCAAACTATGGGTAAACTACTATTGTCCGAAGTGTGTAAACTTGCCTTTTCATTTTTCATACTCAAAGATAGGCATCGGTATTTTAAAACTATCAATTGAGTAATGCAAGTTTTTGAATAGATTGAACAGTGCCCTTCTATCCTTATCTGCCCAGTTTTAAACAGTTTTAAACAGTAGTCAGCAAATAAGCTGAACGCAACTCTCTTTTTGTAAACAAAGTTTTGTGGTTTTTTGCTCACCTTCACTTGAAACTATATTATTTATGGGCAATGTCTGCCTTAAATTTTATGGATTCTAAAATAAGTATGGAGGACACCACGCCCTGCGGAATTAAATTTTTCTTAATTATACCATCGATATGGGTATCAAATAATAGGATTTGAAGAGTAGAATGGGATAAATGGATGAATAAATAATTATTTTGCTTTAAAATGAAAAAACGGTAAATGCAATCGCTTTTGTCATAGCCGAGTGCATCCCTTAAAGAAAATGTAATGACCGAGTTTTTCACAAATGAGAGTTATTCAGAGGTGCTGGGCCCATAAACACGTCTGATATTTCTGCTAAATTTTTATACCCATCACCGAAGGATGTGCAGTTTCTCCCAGAAGGTAGCTTTAGAAACCCCACAAAGTAAATATATATACTTGATCATCATCAAATTTTGAATCGTTATAACTTGCAAACATTGTCTGGCACCCAAAAATCGAAAATATCTCAATGATCGTTTTGTCTTTGTTTTGTTTGGAAATTACATGATAATCTTCATTTAATAATTGTTTGTTATGTTTCTTCCTTCTAATTTTCGAATTTCTGGGTTTTCCACAACAAGCATAGGGACTGTGTAAACGTACATTAGTGTTTTACACAACAAAATAAA
>CCAG010020563.1:0-42492 GCA_001077435.1 Glossina morsitans morsitans
AGCGATTAGCTCGCTCTTCAAGTTAAAAACGAAAAATTCTATAGAGAAAACTTTATCAGAAATCATTTATCTGCTAACAAATTAAGCCTTCAAATAGGATGAATGAACGAAGGCAATAAAAAAACCTTTCTGCAAAACACAATATTAAATGAAAACAAGAAGAAGAAGAAGATAAAAGAGTCCGCATATTATTATTACTATTAGCACTGAAGAAACTTTGAAGGATAATGAGAAAGATTTTTTATTATTAATATTCGTATCTGATATTATATTGTTCACCATTATAGCCAAACAAACAAACAAACAAACAAACACAGAATTCTCATATATATATATATATATATATACATAGCAAGTGAATGAGTCAGTAGTGAATATAAGTTGAAGGCACTTACCCCGTTTTAGCGAACTCAATAACTGAGTTAAGCATACGTTTGCCTAGTTCGCGCTCTACAGGCCGATATTGTAATGACGTATTCAATGGTTGGCCAAAGAAATATTCAATTTCATCTCCATGCAAAACGCCCATCCATTCGCCCCACAATGAAGTACTGGTGCGCTAAACCAAAAAAAAAAACAAAAAAACAAGAAAACAAAAAAGAAGAAGAAGAAGAAGAAGAAAAAAGATGAAAAGATGAATATTTAAAAAATTTCATATTTATGTAGGCATTCATCAGCGAATTGACTTTTTTTATACAAAACAAAACAAAAACAAAACAACAGCATAACACAACACAATGAAAGTAGTGTTAGAGTGAATGGGACCACAAAGTGGAAAGGAAAATATATAAAAATTGAGGTTATGAGATAAATTGCAGAGATAAAAATGAAAAGTTTTTTTTTTCTTTCTTTGCTCTGCTACTATGCTAACACTGTTTCTGCTTCTGCTTCTGCTGCTGCTGCTGCTGCTGCTGCTGCTGTTGCATCTAATATAGGCGATGAATTGCTGAAATTGGCACAATTGCCTGCTTGGGCGGTTAAGTATGTGCTATGATAAAACTCTGTTTAAAAGTTCTTCAGGCTGCTTATTGTTAAAGCATTCTCCCGCCACTAATGATGCTGATGACGGTGGTTGGTATAGATGATAATGCTGATGTTATGCTGATGCTGATGCTGATGTTGATGCTGCTGGTGCTGGTGCTATTGCTGAAGTCGCTGAAGTTGCCACTTTTAAGTACTTTATAATAATTTTTTCCTGTTGCATTTAAATTTCCACGTCTTGCTAACACTTTCTTCCGTTGTTCATATCTCTAAACGCAACGTATTATCTTTACACTCAACAGTAACAAACATCAACAACAACAACCGCAACACAAACAATAAGTTGACTACACTTTCTGACGTCATGTATTTAATGTTAAGAAACAACATATTCTGTGAACGACGAGAGGATGAACATTAAATTTTCTTCTTCTTGTGTTTCTTATGAAAGCACACAGGCACACACGCCCGCATACATACACCCACACACACACACTCACGTAGTTGCTTACGTTCATTCTATCATGTGTTTTACTTTTTTTCATTATTCTTTCCTGTTGTGCCTTACAAGCACAATGACACACATTTAACCAAACAAACAAAGCCTAACCTCCCGAATGCTTTTAGTCCAAAGTTTATAATTGTTTCTTTTAGAAGGAAAGGCAAAACACGCATACACAAAACACACCAATGCCAAGACATACAGCTAAGCATTTGTTTACAAACAAACAAACAAACAAACGCACACACATACACATACCCAAATGCAAACAGTAAAACACATTCAAACACTTACTTATACAGTTCATATATATACCTATGCAGAAAAACAATCTTCGGTAATGGATTAAGTGATAAACGGGCTAGAAAATTGTATATTAAAACTCGCACACATGCAGACATCCATGCAGGAAGATTAATCTACACACGCGCACATATCTCTGTCCTGTGCCAGCATAACGAATCTTAATATTTTTAAACGAAGAATACTAAGAAGAAGACTATTAATCTAAAGCAATTTTACAGTGAGCAGCTCTACTCGAATATAAAATGAAAGAAAATCATCTATGAGCTGGGGGCTTATTAATCAATTCACACTTGCGAGCTTATAATTCAATTTACCGCGTTTCGTTCGTAGCTAAATTCTCGCAGCTCAACTTTTGCCTAAGTCTTTAAATACCAAATTTAAGACATATGTAAAGGATTTGTCGATAGGCTACGGTATTTGCGAGGAGACGCAAATAGGTCCTCTTATCAATGAAGATCAACTCCATAAGATGAACGAATTCGTCAAAGATGCAGGCGAGAAAAACGCTTGGATATTGACAGGCGGCGAAGGTCTTCCACAAATAGGGAAACTTTTCTTTGCCCCAAAATAGCAATCAAAACTCACCGGCTTTAACAGCGATCAATAATAGTCGTCGACGCAAACCGACTACACCACATCGTATTCTATGTCCGTCACCTATAAAAACCTATATGCTTTAAATAGCAGTCAAAAGCACCGGTTAAACAGTCTGCTCAGTATCAAGAGGTTTTATGTTTTGTGCTGGTATTCTTCTATGTAAAGCAAATTCATGCCCTCAATGTGCGATGGACACTCTAGGGAATGAAATCAATTATCTTGGTTAGATCGCTGAGAGGAAGGGGGAAAAAAGGAGGAGTGCTTCATCTCAAACAGCCTATGGAAAGCATATTAGGGTAAGTGTTTTGAAGAGGGTAAAGTATTTGCGTGAACAAACATGTATCACGTTGGCATCAATTGGGTTTAGTTTGTTAATGGGTTCTTCACCAAGCACCTATGCAAAGCAGAAGCCAGCAGAAATGTGTAAAGAGCTGTATTCTCGTATGTTACGGTTTCGGGCCATGTAGTCGAGAATCTGCCGAAATTGATGAGCTTTTCGAATGCCATGGCTTCACTTCAAATACACGCCGAGAGCGGGTAGATTATTAGCCCGATAAGAGAAATTTATCAGTGAAGTTCTATCAAATTTGAACAAACGGAGCGGTGAACAGCAGCAGGGGGAGGTCCTATAAACTACCCTTGCGAAGTTTCGTGAAAATGATCGCAAAATTTCTCATAGCAACGACTAACTGGAATTCTTCGAAGAGAATTGAAAGGAATGTACATATTAACGTAGGAGCTCTCATGGTGGACGCTATAGAAAATTCTGAAACTTGTGTGCATACACGAGAAAAGCAAAAATTATCTAGATTAGTCTAAAGAGATCTGTGTCTGTGAGTCCATATTTGAGTAGTATAAGATTTTCAGTTGATAAGTCCTTTTCCTTTCCGTTCTTTCTTCTCTCTGTCATTAGCCCACAAATAAGTTCTTTTCTCTCCCCTTTCAGTAATTTCTTGTGTCTGCCTGCGGCAAAATGAAACCAATAAGCTTAAAATAGGAGTAGAGAGAGAATGAGTAGAAGATGGGTTTTCTGACTGTCCATCCCCACGACTCTTGTTCTGTTCTATGACCCTTTTAGCTTCTCGTCTCTACAGCTATCCTTTCGTTCGCCGGTACTTGGGCTCTTCTTCCCTTCCTTTCACTAAACATTTTATTTCGATTTTCGTCAGGCTATGCAAGTGTCCCGTAAATAAACCCAACGAGCTGCAAGGAATAAAACAATTTAGACTCAATAGAATGAAAACATGTCGAAATGTTTCTCTCATACATACAGGATTCCCAGAACATTGTTTCTTTCATCATTTTTTGACATAAATATAGGAGGGTTGGTAGGAGGATTATATAGAAAGACGGACGTATCACATAATTAATAAAAAGAAACTTTTTTTTTTGATTTTTGTAAAGTGGTGCGCGTGGTCTAAAATATCTCCCTGAGTAGTTATATCTTGTTTTGTACGTCTAAACTGATAATTTACGTTTTATTAAAAATTCTAATCTATTAAAAAAACAAATTTTCATACTTATTGTGTGACATTGATCTTTCAATTATATGCACTCACACACAACTGTTTAATATAATTGCTGTACCAACTAACGTACCTGCTGTATATTAAATTTTACCCAACTAAAAATAGCTCAAGGTTATCATATAATGCAATGAAAGCCAAAGCTAAACTATTTATTACTACTACTACTACTACTACTACTACTACTACTGGGTACGCAAATGTGGAAAAGCTCTTAGAGCGTATTATTAATAATATGAAAATTTGTAGAGTACGAAATATTAATTTATTATAAAAATCAATATTAATTGCAGACAAAAATTATTTATAATTTCTTTGCAATTAATTATTGATACAAATAAGTGCGTCGACGAGTTGAACATTATTATTCCCATAAGCCATTTAATACTGATATAAGTTAGTACGCTTGCTATTAGTCAAAATTGAAATGTTACTCACAAAAAGTTGTCATAAAAAAAGAAAATTAAACCAAAACTAAACTATTCTTCACTTCTATTACAACTTATTACAGTTATTACATGTTGCTATTAAGTAGCTATTAAACCATTTATGGTATGGGAGCATGTTAACCTTCTGCAGATGAATGAAATTTTTCGAATAACGTGTTTGTATGTATGCCAATCGACATAGATCGACTTTTTGAAACGATTTTGCAACATATGTCCATACATCTGTCTGATCTATCTGTCTGTCCATGTTTGTTTGTCTTCGAGATATGTTGATAAATGATTGTTCACTGCAATGCTATTTGGCTCTCCGGGCGGACTCTATTAAAAATAGCTTGCTTCGGACCATTTGCATATTTTATTATAAATCCTAGTTCGGAAGAATGTATCTATATATAAACTTATTGTCCTAAACTCTTTTTCTTTTTCCTGCCTTCGCTCCATAGAAAGATTCGTAGGCGATGTCATTTTTGCTATTTTATAGCAACAATTTCGAAGGATAAAAATAATTTGATAAAGAAAAAAAAGTTTAGCTTAGTAAAAACGGGCCACGTCGATTAGCGTTTTGAACCCTTTCTGCCGTACAGGGATTCCTCTAAAGAGTGACCTTTGTTTTTGTTTTTGTCCCTTATACGCGTATTGCCGAGATGACCATGGAAAAGTGGGCAGAGAAATAGATAGGGAGGGGCCGCAGCAGGACAGGTGTGTACCTGATCGATATGTTTTAGGCTGCACCGAGCGAGCACTCACTTTAACTACGACCAAACAACAATCGTAATCAAATTGTTTTGCGCCGAACAGAAGATTGAACCCGGAGGGTATGTCGATTTGATAATCGTGCTTCTTAACTACTTGACTATGCCGTAGCTCATGAGCGGAGAATAAATAACAAGACGAAAAATAATCAAAGATTTCTATGCGAAAAGGTAATGTAAGGATTTTAATGGCTACCTCGTCCGACTATAGAGCTTTAACTTGTTTTTTACTCAGGATTTTAATAATATTTAGACGAGACCCTCTGCTGCCATTTGCAAAAGAAGCAAACTTAAACAAAGTAAATTAATGTCAAACTGGACTTTACACACACCTAAATTCACACAAATATGATGATATATACACGCACACGTGCACAATCCATGCACATTACCCAATATGCACAAGTTATCTGTAACTTCAATATAAGACATGATTGCACTATAATTTTCAGGTGTATTTCATCAAGAATAGATATTGAAAAAAATAAAAAATGCACAACCAACCACAAGCTTAAAAGAATCTCTTGAATATTTAATAGAGAAAACAATCCGTAGACAATAAAGCAGCAACTACAACCAACGTGCAGCAGACGTGAATACATGATAGAGTATACCGCACCATAGACAAATATACACGAACAACGCAACACACGGTCACCTTTTAAGGAAATATACTAAATACTTACACCTACACATATGACATATGCATGCATACACATCCATGCTTGCATAGAAGATATACAAAAGCGGATGTCCTCAATATCTAACCATGTATAGGGTTCATATAAAAGAAAATAAACATATTGTATGAATATCTGCGCCTTTGTAGTCCACACACTCTCTATATTATATGTACACATATGACGGTTGAATGCAACAAGAATGAATGAAAATTTTTTCAAATTGAATATTTCATATAAATGTTAATGTGTGTGTATGTTTATAACATAAAATAAGCATTGACTTAGAGACAACTATAGTTCAAATTTAAATTTTTGCCTTTTGTGTACAGCGCAGTAAAGTAAAGTAAAGAGAGAGAGTCGGAAAAAGATTACATACAAATAAACAAACAAATAAACAAACAAACAAGTACGTTACATTACTTATATACCGAGCTACCGAGATACAGAGTACACATGTGCACATGTTAAGGGTCAGTGTTGAAAAAGAATCACAGGGAAAAAGAAATCCAAATGAAATTTGCCTAAAGCAAACAGAAAATAAAAATCAACCTAGAAAACGAAAAAAAAAAAAATTCTCTTTAAAGCCTTCTTGTTATATATTTTATATGTGTTCTATATATATGTTTTTTTCACATAAAAATATACGAATAAACAATTGTCGAATAAATATTTGTAAGAAAAAACAAAAAAAAAAAAAACGAAAACGAAAACAGAAAATAAAATGCAAGATAATTTTTAATTTTTTATTTTTTATTTTTTTTATTTTATATTTTCATATTATATCAATGTGTAACCATCTAACTATATACATGTTCCCCCTTCCACATACATACATACACAAAAACATATCACTATTGCGGCAAGCCTTGTGTAAAAATTTAATGACACTACGACAGCTCTTTTGGAATTCATGAGAGCGCTTTAACTACCAACTCTGCAAGTGTCAACTATAATACAAAAATTTTTAATGATTTTTCTGTAATGTGCACACACGCACATTCAATCGCATATGCACATTTATACCAGAAGGAGATAAAAGTAAGTGTCAATGTTAATTCTTCCATAGTCTTAACACACACGCCCATATAAATGCGCATTCTGCAAACGACACAAGCAGCATCAACATCGCCATCATTAACGGAACAATTTTGTTAAGTCTTCAACAGCAGTTAGTTAAACATACGACATATATTTATTTTCAATATTTATTTCATACCTATATATACCTGTAGATAGATATATTGACACTTACATGTGTAAAGTAATAATAATGCACAGCAGCTCCTCGTTCAGCTAACGCTTGTGCGTATTCATTGGTGGGACAGGTGAAAAAATGGTCACCCACCGCTTTTCCAATTTGCTGTTGATTTTGATATCCTGGATTACCTTCCCAGCTTGTATACTGCATTAAAAAATAAAAAAATGAAAAATTCGTTATAAAAATGCATGGATGCATATATTTTCATTTAAGTACATATGTGCCTTGTATGCCATTTCATTAACTTTTATAAATTTATTTATTCACTTTTTTTCTTCTTCTTTTTTGCACATATGCATGTGCAACTTCTTCTTAATTAACAATGACGTGATTGCACTTATTATTCATATTTCCAATAATTTATTAGATTTAAAAGAAAAAGCGGAATAACACCAAATCATCAGAATGTTACGTATATCGGCCGAAATCTTTTTATTAAAATGAAAACTGTATTCCATTGGATACTTCTAGATCAAGGCATACTACGAGTAAGTTAGCCTTTCTTGCGGTACTCAAGAAAACGTTTAGACACGCAAACAATCGTATAGAAGGATAGGCAAAGTAATGAACAGAAGCAAGAATACAAAGTCAGAGAGAAAACAGCCACAAGTAGCGTGAAAAACACAGTGGGATGGACAGGAACCTAAAAAGGATTACATACAAAATGATCTAACAGCAAGCCTACAACGAGCAAAAATTGAAGAGCGTTCCGGACGACGGCAATGCGCGGACGGCAATAAGCGGACATGTGGACAGATACGGACTGTACCCAGAACTCAAAATATCCACGTACGATGGCGGAAAAACGCAAGAAAGACTGAGGAATAAACGAATGCACAAAAAAGACATGCCATAAAGAGCGTAGCTTCGTTGGCTTGGGGAAGCACGCTTAGGGATAATCTGAAAATTCTCTAAGCCAATATTTGTTTTCTGCCAAATTAGATGAGAGATTGCAAAGAGGTATCATCAATGCCCGCACAGTTTGTACGAAATTGGACGACATCTCTGCTCATTACCTCCTCATTCCCTCTTTGTCGTTTGCCTCTCATTTACTTTCACCTACTGCTAGGTCTTCATACATTTCTTGAGCTATTGGAATTATGCGCGATGCGTGTGCATGATTCGACTGACGGTCTCTTTAGATTTTTCCCCAAAGATCATTTGCGTGGAGTCCTCTTTTTCGTTTTCGAAATTTTTGGCGCTATGCTGAAGAATTCCTCTGTACCATAAGGTACTATAAGGTACAGAGGACCATAAGGCACAGAGGAATTGGGGCTAACCCCAAAGTTGACCCTTGCAAGACCGGCAGAACATCGTGTGGACTGACAGAAAATAAGCACAGGATGCAAAAGAGAATGACTAAATAAACGATGTAAGAGCCTACCGAAAGAGCAGATAAAAATGCGAGCAGTAAGAAAGGGAGGCTATCAAGATTTCGAAATCAACGGGAAAGCGGGCAGATGGACAGAAAAAGCATACGAAAAATAAAGAAATGATTGAGATAAGGAGGAAAAGACGAGTACATGCGCATATAAGCATAAATAGCATGATTTCTAAAAAAGCAAGTGATCACGTAAAGGGAAAAGAAGATTAGTATAATAGACAGTGATGAAGAAGAAAATCCACTCCGTGTCGCTTCTTTAAGTATATTTCTGCGTACTGCCCGTATTTAATGATATTAATCTCAATCCGAATCTTTTTTATTCGGTTTTTAAAAAAAAAGTATTGTTATGACCAACACATGATCATCATCAGTTGCTTAGAAGATGAAGTATTTTTATAACCATAGTTCAAATAAAATGGAAAATTATAAAGAGACAAGAAGTTGGCTCCACCTTGCGGTTTTTAGTAATCAACTCGTATATACGAAAAACTTTCAGTTATCATCGAAGAGAAAAAGTTAAACAATGCGTTCTTATATAAGAATTTTAATTTCGAAATTAAAAATCGATTTGTACACGTTTCTATAAATAATTCTTAATGTGCCGGTAAAATTATTATGCAATTTTCGAAATTTATTCAAGGTTTACTTAACTTTATTCTGCTACTAATTGCTTTAGCTGTAGTCATACCATCATTTGAAGAGGCAAATCGACAAACTTAGCTATTCATCGATTCAGCTTAAAGGAAAATATATATATATTTTTTTCGATGCATAAAAGTGATAATAAAATTATTATGGCAATGTCTTCTGGCTGTATATCCCTGCAGAGAAAAAACTCAAGTTTTCAAAAGTAATGCTCCGAACGAAAGCAATACAAATGAAATTATTAAAGCCCAAAAGTGCACAATAAAATAACCAAGCAATGCACTCCTAAAAGTAAGCAATAAAAAGTTTTTATTTGCATTTCGCTTGTCTACCATTTATTATATAAAGCAAAGGAAATAAGAAACAATGGTTTTTATTTTTTGCCTGAAGGTATGCAACTGAAATTTTCTTTTCCTTTTTTTTGTTATATCGTAAATTACAATAAAAATTCACAGACTTTTCAATGATTTATTTTTCGCCAGAAATTTCGCTAAAAATTTTCACCTACACAGGTGGTAGTGAGGAAATATTTTCAGTCCGTTTTTAATATTCAAAAAATAGGCATCAACAACGCCTCTTTCTAATTAAACTGAGACAATTCTGAAGCAATTTAGTAATATTTCTCCGTTCTCGTGTCATTCTGCCTTCTGCCGGTTTATTACATTTCCATAAATTTCAAATAATTAGCATAAATGGCTGAAATGTGGCTCTTCCACCATCTCTGAAAATGTTACTTAAAAAGTTTAGATAGTGCTTGAAGTGCTAAATGCATAAAATGGAAAACTGATACTAATTTACTGACATATCATTTACAGTTCATAGAGCCCTTCAATTTACATAAAAACAATACAAACGCAATATGATGAACAGACGGATTATCTATAATGCTAAAGGCAAAATGGGAAGAAGGATTTGGGCGAATCTATTAATATCGTCAACTATTTTATGACAAGATAAATTAAAAATTCATTCACTTGAGGTATCGATCATTGCTCTAATCCAATGTCTAGTATAATCTTTTAGTAGTGCATGGACCATCGAAGTCTCTTAGTGAATTTTGCATTCTTTGCGGGGGGCTCAATACCTATGTTAAAAATGGGATTATAATCAAACAGATCATGAATCAAGCAATTCTGTATTCTTCACATTACGTGATCGATAAAGTATTCCGTTAAGAATAAATGCCTTTTTGAAAAAGACAATAACTTACATTAAGAAATTAAATGAGCACCAAGCTGTTAAATTTTTGAGGTGAACTTGTAGAACACTGGAATACTTATCCTGACGTGAAAGGGATAGAGAGAAATTGGAGATTAAGTTTGCTTTTCTAGGTAAAGCTGCGGATATGTTCAGCATGACAACATGTAAATTTTCATAATTCGCTTTAACCGAACCGACGTATAATTTGAGGCATTTCCGATCTGCATATTACGAACATTTGGGAAATCCGATATGCCACTTGTGAATTAATCAGTCTTGTAAATTGTAAAGACCCGAAAGTTTAGCGCTTGAAAAGCGAAGGGTCTTGTTCCTTTGCTCGAACAATCAAACAAGTATCAGCCCTTCATAATAATTCGGTGCTTTTTTATGAAATGGGAACGGGTATATATGGGTCAATGTACGTTTCAGTTTCCGCAATGACATCATTATCTTATCGAAGTCTCACCCCATGTATATACGATAATTGTGGCAGCAATTTGGGTTTCGGTTTATGTCACTTTGTCTTTGTAGGCATCGACTTGTGATACGGTGCGTTTGTTCCACTGTGATTAAATATGATACACACCCAGTTTCTTATGACCAAATTTTCCACTGAAAAGTGCATCCCACTCGCGTTTGAAATCTTTAGGATGTCAGATAATGCTTGGAACTTTATGTTTCGATCATCCTGAACTACTTCCAGAATTTTTTGAATACTTTCTAGAGTAACTTAGCGTTTATTCAGTAAATCGACGAAATAGCATGAAATGTTGACAGTTGTCGCTTGAGAGTTACTACTTCCTAAAAAGAATGCAGATATTTTCTTTGAGACTTTAGCCAAGTGTCTATCTCGACCATGTCTCTGTTTTGGTTCAATGCGATTATTAGGTCTGAAAATGATTAATCAGTTACTTTACTTTTCACATACGGGCCTGTTTAAGAATTCCACAGATCTTATGAGTCTTTTCTCCTACGAATACTTGAAGTTCTTCAATTTTGACTTTATCTTGTCGCATGAATTTTACAAATTTGGCCAGTTTGTGGAAATTGATGCAATTTGTTCCGCAAATTGATAAATTAAATGTTCGTGCGGGTTTTATAATAATTTAATTAAAATGAAAGCATTTTTTTTTTTAAACGTGATACACGGCAGTTTTTAAATTAAAGGCGTTCGATATAAGCCGCGTAAGCAATTCATATTTGATTTTCGAACGCTATTAAAGAGCAAACTAAGTGGCATAACAACACAACTACTATCTGGTAAACAACTCAATAATACGATATCAACAATAATTCAACTGTGCAGCTAGTCGTCAGAGAGTCAGAATCTGAAATATTTGTTATACATATATCATGATATTTATTTTATACAGTATTTTATTTGTTTCAACATTATCTGGAAATTGAATAAAACAAAAATAAATTGAAAAAAAAAAAAAAAAAAAGAAACAAATGCAAATATATGACCGTATAAGGCTTTGAATGAAAAATACCGCCTATATACGCCTTTATACCAATGTACGCATGAGCGTGTATGCAAAAGACTACACGTATTGAGCGTATGCATACATGTATGTCTATATACATATATATATATGTGTATGCTACGTTGGTACGTATGATGAAGACCACATATGGATTAACACGGATAAATTTAAATACAACGTCAGCTATAAAAAAACTTTTTATTGTATATTATGAAAGAGAGGAAAAAATTTCAATGAAATAAAAATACTACCTGCAGTTTAGTTTTTTACGAAACATATAAAAATAATGTAAAAAATTTTAAAACTATAACTTTTAATGCGTTCGCTCTCTTCATTATCCAACGTTCGCAAGCCACCATCAAGTTAAAGCTTAAAGACGTCGACCGTGTAGTGAATCTATTCCTACCAAATTCTGTAACTAAGAGAAATTTATGCCAAGCTGCTTATAGCAGCAGATGAAGGGAAAAGATTTTGTTTTCAAAATTTACGAAATGTGTGTCATTTCTATCGATGATCTCTTATCGTTTTTGTGATGAGCCAAAACGTTTGCACACGCGTCTGTCGAAGCTAGCTTTACACATTGAGATGATTTCCGCAGGGAATGAAACAAGAAATAATCGAGCGTAATGGTCGATAAGGTGGATGCAGTTACTCTATAATATCTCCTTTTCTTTTAAGACATCGCAAACCTACGAACCACTGGCATGAAAATAATATTTCGTACTTGTGTTGTATTGTTGTTGTAAGCAAAAAAAGCCGAGTAGCTAAAATTGCTTTTAAAGATTCGCGCACCATTCATTCAAAGCTTCTTCAAAATTCGTCCACTTTGTGTACTAAAGATGCATTAAAAGATTACCTGAGTGAAACTATAAGTTTGCAAGATCTTGACAAATCGTTTCATGAGAATGTCTATTTATAATGTGCCCTATATTAGCTCCCTGTCTTACCCTTAGTCGGATCTACAATTCGCTTACGAAACCCAAAGCTTTTAGTTATTTATTTGTTGTCTATGCATTTCCTAAATAAACGCACAAGATATGAATTTGAATTGAAGGCTGCCGGATCACTCAGATCATATGCTCGCCTGCATTACACACTCTACCACACTTGAGATTTGGAGCTGTGACGGTTGAACTGTTAGTTACGATCTTTTGTCTACACGGCTGCTCATACGAAGTTTTTAATTTTTAGTTTTTAACCGCATAATCCCATAAAGTAAACTTCGCAAAGCACATAAACATGTCCATATGTGCGTCTGCCCAACATTGTCGAGTATTTTTGGTCGACTTTTTTTCGTTCGCAAAAATTAGGATATCGCCTAAAAATTTGCAAAACAATTTGAAAATGACCCAAGCCGGTTAAAACACACACCTACAACGCCCACATGTTTACACAACAAAAACTGTGAACACCAAAAATAAGGTACATGCACCATTTAAATTTCCACTTTTATTCTGAAAATAGAAAAGGTCAGCCACGCCCACCCGATATTATCGAATATAAAAAAGTAGTCCTTTCCTTTTTTTTAAGTCTCTTTTAGGATAACGATGATGAGTATAAAAGCTTCCGTCACGACCAAACATAAATTACTTACTTGTCATAATTTAAAAACAGAGTAGAAAGCAGAGAATTTCTTGTTAGACGTGAACCAATCATCTCTATGATGCATAGACTCTGCTGACGGTCATATATCATTCGACGAGAAGGTCAAGAAAAAATTTTGCCTGCATTTCTTTTCGGACAGTCATGAGGTAAGGCTGCAATTCTGCATCTGGCGGACTATCTCTCTATCACCTTATTGTCTCAAACAGAGCTTAATCATGTGTGGACTTCTCGTGAACCCAGCAAGCTGGCCATCCTCATCACCTGTCTACTCGGCAAATCCCAGAAAATACAAATGACCTTAAATGTGACATAAAAACATTACCTATCCTAGCTTGCTGGAACGCATACGAACGTAACAACAACTACAGTTTCTTCACATACAACGGACCGTTCATGTTACACCTGGATATGTGTAAAGGTTTAAAATTACTCGTAACAATCACAGAGTGTCAAATGAACATCAGATAAATATTTCTCGTGTGAATACATTTTTTAATCCCCTGCATTTCCTGCGCGTTTTTAATATTTTCAATTTACTCCATCCATCTGTACATGTGCATGTGCACAAAAAAGAAAGAACAGACGTTGCATAAACGTCGTTAGGGTAAAAAAGAAATAAATGCAAGCAATATTATCGTATATGCGCGATTCGATTCATGTTTACATTTCTCGTTAATACTTAACTTAACAGCTTAAAAATGAAGTTATATCCATATTTGCATAATTTGATTTTTGCATAAAATTTTAATTAATTTTTCTCCTCACCATCGTCTTACCTGAAATATGATAGCCTCGCGTTCAGCTTGAGTTGCCTTATTGAATATGTTATTCATGATTTCTAAATATTTATCACGTGGTAATGATGTCGCTTCATCCTTATCAAAGTAATCAATAAAATCATATAGAAGAAAATAAGTACCTACAAGCAGAAATGCAAGAAAAGAGATAAACAATCCAACGTAAATACAACTGTAAAAGTATATATAAAAGTTACTGAAATGAATTGCAATTTTCGCTTTTTTATAGCGACACTTTTTCAATGCATATCTACCGGATAGATTATCCTCACTTCTGCTTACCGTTATGACGTCTTCAATATTTATGCCAGTTAGTACCATTTATATATATTTTTGATGGTCTGCGCAACGGTCTTAGTTGATGATTGTTAAAGACATATGCTAAAGTTTGTTTCCTGAACTTAGGCGCAGTATATTACGAAAGTCGTTGCTTACTTTATAGCATAACTAAGAGATTTATTCACTATCCAGGTCGATTTCCCTAATCTGTCCTCACACAATTGTTCTCGCTTCGGTTGCAAGCCTTCTATAGAGCAACAATATATAATTTTTCGTAATCTATGACGAAAGTAGGTGAAAAGTCGTATAAGGCAAACTTGTGCAAAGCATCTAAACTTTGGTTTTGCTCCCACATAATACTTTAACTTCCTTTTTAGTTATTTTTAATTCCCATAACTTTTTTTTTTTTTAATTGTACGACCAATCACTTAGGGAAAATCCCCTATTCCCGTAGCACGGTAAAGGGCGGAAAGAAGTGAGGAAAAAGATACAGATGAAGAAGCCACTGTGGCCTAGTGGTTGTCTGCACAATCGGTAAACGTTATGCCTTTGCGGACTATGCGCCGACTATAACAAAGTAAAGTCTACTGTACTTTAATTTGAACCGCCGAACACGAACTTGGTAATCGCTATTCTTACCTATTCAGCTCCCTGTGCGAATATTAATTTTAGAGACTCGTGACGAGCGCGTGTCTTTGCCTATCTGCCTTCGGGTAAGCCACGAAAATTCACATTAATATCCTTGGTTTACATACACACACAATGTTCACTCGAACAGATATGCAAATATGAAACCGGAATTTGTTTGCACGTAGCCCTGAGACCACATTTAGGGGAATATCTACAATTAAAACCTGGCGGACCGGTAGAATCACCAATTACATGATTTGAACCGCTCCCCGTTCACAAAACTAACAAAATTTCAAAACGCGATGCCAAGTCTTTTATTTAAATGACAATCGTCCGTCTATCCATACAGTAAAGCCATTTAACGGTTAGTTAGTAAGCACTGAATGGGGAAATGCTCAGGAAGCTTACTCGCTGTAGTCAAGCCAAGTGAGTCTCAAAAGAGCCACAGGTTTTCTAATAAAAACCAACTGCGAATAAACCGACAAGCACAGCTTTGCCAATGCATTAAGTATGGAAGAGGTAATGAAAATTTCTTAACAAAAAACTAAAGTGAGAAGAAGACTAAGAATGTCTTGTGGGTTTTGTAGCAATACAGAAACTATCTGGGATTTATTTCCAGGTGAATTGAATTTGTTTTGTATTTTTTTTAAATTTTAAAGATTTTTATAACGAAAAAACATCTGTGAACTTTGCAAAAAATACAGACCAAGCATTACGTAATTAATTATCATAAAAAGATGTCAAAATAAGACCTTGCACTTATGTATACGCAAACCGACGCATATTTTGGGTTTGTTTTAATAAAAATTGTCAAAAAAAGAAAAATTTCAGTTTTAATTATTTTTTTAGCACTGCAACGTTTAGTAGCATTGAATAATATTTTAAATATATACATAATTTATCATCATATTCTCTTGTTCCTTTTTCAAAAATATATCTACAATTACTGGGTAAATGATATAAAAAAGTTGGTTGAGAATACACACAATACACAAATAATGTCAAATATTAAGACAGAGATGGAAAGTGAAATGAAATTGAAGAGTTAGTGCATAGCAGAGAGAGGTGAGAGAGAGAGGTGAGGTCAACTAAGTGAAAATAATATAAACCACTAACGTCAGCCAAACGACTGCTGCTTTTTTACAATGTTAACAGCAACAACAGCAACAACAGCAACAACTCTTATGACAGTAATTAAGGCGATGATGGAGGTTGCACCGAAAACTAAAGAGTCGAAAACAAAATTATACATATATACATATATATATATATATATATATATAAAAAATAAAGCACCTAAAAAACAACAAAAATACAAGGTGATTATATTATACCTTAAGGGCAATAGAAACAAAACAAATTAAGAAGAAAAAAAGCAAAAGAGGTAAGAGTGTTGCAAAGGCTGACAACAGTTGCACAAACTATATAAATGAATACAAATTTCGTAAACAAGCGAACAAACTTCAATTCTTTCTTTTTTGTTTTGTTCTCGAAAAAACCTAGGTCGACCAACATGCATGCGTGTATGTGACTAGACCGCTGAGTAGCACTGATAATTAAATAGCACGATGACAATTAAGATGATAATAAGGCTAAATAAGTAAAGAAGAGAGATTATATATGACTTGGAGCTTTTTGTTTTTTGTTTCTTCTTTTTTTTTTTCACTTCGTAGTTGTTTCATAACGTACGTCAGTTATTCAAGATAAAAATAAGAGGAACAACAAAATAAATTTTTAAGAAATAACAAACACCTGTCATTGCTCCAAATTAAAAATCTATTGTAAGCTATTGCGCACTTCAAGCTTCACATATTCACATATTTCTAAAGGACCAGATTGTGACCAGATTTCTAATAATTGTTGGGAGAAATAGCAAACTGACGTGGAAGACTTTTTAAAGCCACAATAATGGTTTTTTATTTACCGTCGGACAGAGTGAAGGACATTACATTTGACCATTAAACTATATACTGATTAAAAAGCTTATACATATATATAAATTTCGTTTTTTAATATGACAAACCACATAGGGCATGTCCCCTATTCGTGTAACCCGATGACTGTCAGCAAGAGGAGAGGAAAGAGCAAGAAATAGGGTGTGGATGTGGGCCCAATTGATAAGTTATGGCTTCACCGACTCACTATAACGACTCACTGTAACGAAAGAATACATGTGTAGAATATATTTAATATATGAACATATGTTATATGCTTTTTGAGGCCTTCGCAGCCTTATAGGCATTCGAAAGTGTTGCTGGACATCGGGTCATAAGCCTACATTGCCATAGGCATAAATTTGCTTTACATCCATGCTAGATATAAAAAAGTGAACTCAAAGACACCGAGATAGGAAATTTCTATCGCAATTACTCATAATATATCCTTGAATACTGAAATCGAGCATTGAAATTCAATTATGAATAGATGTATCCTTAACAATGGTCAAGTTGTGATGCAAAACTTCGCTACGAGCATTTGTCCTAATATCTCCAAAATTAACAATTGTTTCACGTGTTATATCATCAAAATTGTTTTTTAAAAATTCGTCAGTATGTTGAGAATGCGCTCTAAGGCTTTTGGTCACAATTTCCATTATTTTGCTTAAGAACGTCAAATCTAGTACGTCATTTCTATTAAAACGCGTTCTAGTCTTTCAGACTTTGCACCCTTTGCAAGCCTTTAATGCTTACTTTGCTTTAGAGTACTGGATTGAAGAAGGAAGATAAAGGATGGTAAAGACTGCCTCTTTGCCAAGTGTTAAGGGAGAGACTCCTCAACTTATATTAGATATTCGCACTACTATTAGGGTAAGATTATCAAAGACGCTGCGAAATTCAACCTAATTAAAAGTCCATGCAGTTTAATAGCTATGTCCATTTTAGAGGGAGAAACTTAATGCTTCCGAGCGTCCAAAGTTTCCGAGACTTGCTTTCTGACTTATATTGTTTGCAATAGTTGGTTCAATGGAATTTTCAGTAATGATAGAGAAAGCGTTGCAATTTTCGTTACATATCTTTCGTTACATTTCTATGGCTCCACGAAATGGATGCTTATTTCACCCGATCCTGAGAGTCTTACTTCAAAAACTTAGAACCAAGGTTCCCATCGTTCACTATGTCGGGACAGACATAGATAATATACAATTTTCGAAAACTATTTAAGTTGAATTCTTAAAGATTGATAGTCAAGTGAATTATTCTAAAAAAAAGAATAGAACAATATCCTGCACCATTTAATCCTTGCCGCGGGTGAAACTAACTTAACTCTTTACTTTTTCTTTTTTATTTGAATATATTTTCCGATGCAGTCAATATTATTGCACATGTCAACCGAATGATATCCAAGGACCTTATGTAAAAGAGAAAACATTACATCCCTTCAAAAGTAGTACTAGAGCAAACATTCAATACGTAATGCGAAATGATTGTTATAAAAAGTGCCTGCAGAGCTACAAATCATTGCAGTAAGTAACGTCAGCAAAAATTATACATATGTATGCTTACGTAGAATACGTTACGAGTTTACTTTTCACTTTACCTCAGGAGAATTTCAGTTCAACAGCGAAACTGTGTGAATCGAATAAAACTTTCATTTGTTAAAACTTAACGAATGGCTTAACGGAACACATACACATATGCACAAGTTTTGCGCAAATGCTATTATTACTGATGAAGCATCATTAACAGTAGCTCGAATTGTCAATTAATTTAAAAAAAAAAAAAAAAAAAAAACAAAGTTCATAAGTTTGAAAAATCTCTGATGCGGATAGAAAAAGTTAAGACTGAAAAAGTGGGGCATCTGGTGAAAACAATAATAGGGTTGAAAATATTTCAAGGTTCTTTTGAATATGCATTTACAGTTATGAAACTGCAAATGACGTCATATATAAGTTAACGCAGCGTGAAATTTATTTATTTATTTATTTTTTTTTTTTTCTTTTATGGAAACTTACCCTCATCTTTAACGTTACCAATCATTATATCATAGCCACTTAGATCAGCAGTTTTTAGTAGAGTCATAGGATCAGCAGGTAAAAAGGCGCCATCTATAGTCGGTGCCGATGGAAAACTTAAAATGCCTGAATATGAATTCCATTGTTGAACCGAAATCGTTTTAGCATCTACGGCACGCATGCAAGCCATAACAGCTTGAGGATTTTCCTAAGCACCCAGCAACGATAATAATAATAATTCGAAAAAGATAAAGAATAAAAGCATGAGCAATTACGGCTTTACTTACCGTTAATAGCGAGACATTACAATTGCAATCGTTAATTAACGATTTACCGATTTCCACAGCTTTCTCTGAAGTCATATGACTCCACGGCGCGTTCATAGTCCCTGATTGCATCATGCCACGCTTAACTAATCCACGGGTAACGGGCGACATGAGTTGAGCATTTACGGAACTCGAGCCGGCTGACTCCCCGAAAAGAGTCATCCAGTCGGGATTACCGCCAAATGCTCGCGCATTCTCCTTAAGCCAACGTATGGCCAATGCTTGATCCCAAAGGCCTACGTTGCCGGGGGCTTCTTCTTCGAAACCTGGCATTACCGGTGAAAGATGTAGAAAACCAAATGCACCAACACGATATTGAAACGACGCAACTATAACATTTCCCACCGCCGACATTATATCAGCATTATAGATATCCAAGGTAGCTGAGCCGGTCATAAAGCCGCCGCCATATATCCAAATTAATATGGGTAAACCACTTGAGGAATTCTGCGCAATCAGACCATGTTGCATATGATCTTGATCGTTTTTTGCGGTATGCTATAAAATAATTTTCAAACAAAATTCAATTCTGAATGAATGTAACGATGATGGTGAAGGAACTCACCTCACCACCATTTGCGCCACGTCCATGGCGTATGCGGGCTTTAGCTGGTGCCCAGATATTTATAAATAAACAATCCTCCGATACATTTGTGTTGGGATTCCATATCTCTTCACCGGAAAAGCCAGGAAAATACTCATATCTGTTTAAAAAAAGTCGCAATTAGAAAATCAAGTGATTACTAGAGAGAATTTCCATTTGTCAGGAGAATGTAAAAATTAAACTATCTACGGTCTAGGTATATTTACTTCTTCTTCTTCTTCTTCTTCTTCTTCTTCTTCTTCTTCTTGTTCTTCTTCTTCTAGGAACAAATCAACAACACATGATTAACTGCGCTGAGTGAACGGGCAGTACACCGCTCACTTAAAACGGACAAATTTTTTTTATAGTAATTTAAAAAAATAGAATTATTTTGGCAGCTTAGACTATCGCCACGCCCGCCTCCTGGGAGAGCTGAACTCACGAAATCTTATGGATTCTCGTTCCCTTGATTAACTTATACTATATAAAGTAGGCAAAATAAAAAATGATCGGGTTCTTTGTGGCAACAGGTGTCCATTTCAAAAGAATTATAAAAATGTTCTGTTCACAGATTCTGCGTCTTTTCACTAGAATATGACCTTCGTGCGGAAAGGGCGTTTTCTCATGATGACAGAAACTCTGTTCAGATAAGTGTAGTTTGGAAAAGTTTCGCAAATCGTAGGTGTGCGTTTTTGCCTAATATTTGTTCTAACCCATAATGGGCCAAACCCTTAGGTTATCCCTCTTAATGAGTGCTGCAGGCGTGTTCAATTTAATAGAATTGAGAACCAACGAATAATGAACCGCTTTCTCAAATTGCATCAATTGCACCATTTTGTCTTCAATGATAAGCGCAAGAGCAACAGTCTTTGTTTCAGCTTTCCCTAGTAGCTAGAAGGTTTTTCGGCTACCAGTAGATAAATCTGTTCTCATAAGTTTTGCTCCTACTTAAGGATAAAATAGAGACTTCCTTACAGGTTTTTTTTTTTTTTTTGGTTTATTCACACTCTTTCAGGGAAAGGGTCGGAAAAATGTCGACAAATAAACTTATCTTTGAAAAGGAAATAATTGTATCAAAACCTTAGGAATCTTAACATAATCAACACACGTGTACGTTTTGGTATAAGTAGTGAAGAGCAGCATCACCTAAGTGTTGCACAGAACAACAGCTCCAATCGAGTCACAAATATACATGCACTGGACGGTATGTAAGAGATAGGAAGTTGCTTATGTAGTGCAAATCTACTCGTGTTTGTTCAAAGCCGACTTCTTTTTAAAAATTATAACTTTAGTTGGCCTTGAAAGTTTTGAACTAGAAATGCCAACATATTTCAAAATATATTCGAAAGAAAACTACAAAAAAATAAAAAAAAAACGCATTTGAAATTTACTTTGAAAAATTTTAAATTTTTTTCTCCAAAATTTATAAAATAAAAAAAATTATAAAACATGTTTCCTTCGAAGGTAATTTATTCACAAATTCACATTACGTTACGTGAATTCTTTCATGTAAATGGCTTTTTTTTTGCATTTTTTTTTTAGTTTCCAGGATCAGTAAATAACTTGGAATTGTATCCGCGGCGACGAAAAACGGAATTCTATTGGGAACGACAACCACAGCCAGAATATCAATCTCGTATGGCAGAGCACGCAGCAGACAAATTGGACCATAAGGAGGATTATAGGCCAATACAGGGTCGTATAGGTCCCCCAAGTAGTTCCGCCATGCGGGTATATCGCAACAGTTACTTTACTTGAACGGAGTTATAATATCATCACCGAATGGAAATTCAGTTTAAATTTTGTGTTTTTGTTTTAGGCATGTTTCGTTAATGAATCACTTTGGAAATAATCATATATTCTGTTGCGTTCAAAAAAAAAAAAAAACAAAAAAATTAATAAATTTTTGAAAAGCTTTTCGTTTTGTAAAAATGACATAAATATTTAGAATGGGCTTGAAAGATTGACAAATTTTGATTCTGGATTTGCGATATCGAGAGCTGACTTTGCGAAATCCCCAAAAAATATATAAAAAAGATTTGGGACAGTGAAAGGAATCGCGGATTTTCCAAATAAATGTTTGGCGAATAACTCATAAGTGGTCGCAATTTTCTCGTTAATGTGATTGTTATTTTGGTTAGCTATGTTTTCTTATCTGCATTTCGTTTCTTCCTTCGATATTCTACGACGAAGCATAAGAAGATTTCATTTTTGATTTTCAATTGCTTGAAGTCCATCATCCTAAAGAATCAAAAATACTAAACTTCATGTTTAAGTCGTTCTGCATCTATCGTGGAAAGATTATGTTAAGGCCTTTATGTGTGGTAACTGCAATCTCTCCCGCCACTGGGAGCAAATAAAACAATGATTATTTGGACGCAGCGTTAAGTTTTAAGTTTCAGTTGATGCCTATTTCTAAACAGGATGTGCCCTGTGTGTTGTTTAGGAGTTGGAGATTTTGGTAAACAGAACAGTCCCTTAACTCCTGCTGGGTAATCATAAGGGTAATACTATCCTTAAGAAAACCCATAAGTTCTCATTAGCTTCACTTAGCTTAGTAGTAAGAAACTCATTTTTTTTTATATAAAAAAGGGGTTATGGAAATTCCTGCTGCGCGAAGCATTCCCCAAAAAGCAAGTTTGCCTTTCAATTATATAATAATTTTTATCATAAATTTCAAAGCAAATTGCTTACGTAGCGCTTTAGTTAAGTACTCTTTCGAAAGCCTTTCCTTCCAACAACCATCTAACGGAATTATTTACTAAATTAAAAAGATAAACAATTTTTCAGCCAATTTGAATTTATTCATTCATTCATAACACGTGACCTAAAAAAAAAATTTCTATACACGCGCAATGACGTCATAATTGCTTGACGTCACAAAATATTTATGCATGCATTGCATAAATTTTCATTGTTTGTAACAACAACATCTCACAGAAACTAGGTTATAGTGTAGTCTAGCTGCGGCGTTACCACCACTACCACAATATGCCACAACAAACACAAATTATAAGAAGAAAACGTTAAGAACTTTTAATAAAAAAAAAAAAAAAACTGCTAGCGATATTTTTGTCTTTATTTTCTACATAAAAACCAAACGCGAACGATACTTACCGCTCCTGTACACATGTTGCCGGCAATTTAGTGGCATCTAAAACGCCATGCCAGGGTTCAGCTGGGACTGGCTTACGAAAACGTAAATCGTCCACAGGCGGCTTAGCATATGGTATGCCAGTGAAGACATGCACTTCGCGGCCCTGTACTGTAACAGCACGACCACGCACGGGACCACTTGTCGTTTGCACAATTAAACGATCCGTTATGCCAGATACGGTAAACATATGCTGCACTAGCACAAGAACGGTGAATAGCGCACGAACAATATGATAACTAAAACACGTTAATGAGCGGGAAGGGAAAGCGGGAGATATTGTTGCTGCTGCTGCTGCTGCTGCTGCTGTTGTTGTTGCTGTTGCTGTTGCTGTTGTAGACACATCAGTAAAATATGAACTTAATAAAATGCTAGGAGAGCCGCCTGAGCTCAATGTGGTAAAAGCCATCATAAAATGTTGTGCTAAAACCAAGATGGAATGCAACGAACGCAAGCAAAACTGCGCCAAACCACAGCACAAATGATGTAACAAATACGAATTAAAACTGGATTACGTGACGTCAATGACGTCACTGGCAAACAAATAACAACGACAAATCACAAACAGATGCAGTGTATACTGCTCTGCTTACGGCTTATAACGCACTTATTCAAGTTATTAGTATATGTGTGAGTGAGGTTAACAACAATAAACTGCTTCACTTTGTCACTCTGGCACGATGAACAGCGCAATGCCACTTGACTTCACAACTCGTCTGTCAAAAGCAATTGAGCGGCAATATGCCCACCTTACCCAGTTCACTGAACACACCGTAAACGATATAGTAGTAGAGTTTATGCATAAATTAACACCCAAATCCCATTTGCAACATTTGCTGCATAACAGCCCTTTATATATAAAATTTACAGTTGTTGTTGTTGTTGTTGTTGTTGTTGTTATACGCTTCGTTATTCTTCTAAATGAAAACGTTCACGGCTTCCTTTAAGGGTATGGCGTGAAAACGTGATGTTTTTATTTCAAAAAAAAAAAAAAAAAAAAACAGAAAAAAAAGAAAACAAATCAGAAAAAAAAGGTTTTCGTTGAAGTTGATTTGCTAGAGATGACGATCATATGACGACACTTTAACTGAAGATGTGTATTATATGCGTGCGCTCTTTAGAAGCAATTGCGTTTAACTGTTGACATTGCCGGCAGTGTCACAATTCATTTGTGCGTACAATAGATATGCATGGTATGGTACGATAGCAATTCACACACACGAACAACGCAGCAACACGCAATAATTCAGCGACGTTGCACTTTTCACGTTTTTTTCGCGCGTACAATAACTTTGCATGTACGTATATAAAATTTCAAAGTTTTATTGCACATACGAAGCACCTTGTAATACGTTATCCGCGTAAGTGTGAGTAGATATGTAACAAAAAAAAAAAAAAAAAAAACAACAAAAACAACAAAAAATTGTTCAACGCGCGGTTTGACTGGAATTGAAAAGAATTTTTCGATCTAAAAAAAAAAAAGACAAACTTTTTTTTTTGTCCAATGCTACTCAACACTGTTAATCAACGCTTTGTTGTCTGTTCCACACGTACACACGCACACACATACACTCACACACTAGAGCGCTTTATTATGCAGCATGACTGATATTCTTGTTACAGCACAGCGGCAGGTTCAGTTACGATATCCTTAGTTAGATTTAGATTTGTTCTTGCTACAGCTACAGTTTAAATTCCTGAAAGAAGAAGAAAAATATGTAAAAGTTAAAGATCACGTTTTAATGCACTTTTTTAACAATTTTTATTTTTATTATTTCTAACCCGGCCCGCTTGTCTATGTAAAACTTGAGCGTGTTATAATAAAAGTCTTTTCAATTTATGTTTTCAAGTTATGCTCTTTCCAAAAGTAATGGCTTTTTCTTTCTAACGCTTACTATGTAGAAACTCGCAGAGAGAGAGGGAGAGCGAGATAGGAGAGTAGAAAGTCTAACATAAAATTTGGCTTACAGGTGTATACCCACCATCGAAGGATGAGGGACATACTCATTGCAGAAATCTCCAGGGACTCCACAAAGTACATATATTCTTGATTAGTAGCATGTCCGTCCAGTCGTTTTTGCTATAATCATTTTCCAGGCCGCAAAAATGAAGCTATCGACTTCACACTTCGCAGAAACTTTGGGAGATTTTGTACGCAGGTTGATATTAAGAATGGGTCAAATCGATGGAAGGAGACGCCTACGTAGATTCAGAACGCGTCTGCTCTTTAGCAGGAATGAAAAATTGGGTTTTTGCTCATTTCTCAATAGATAAATTCACAAAAATTGGACCGTATATTCTACGTCCGATAAAGTAGTTAGTAAAGGGACAAAAGGGGGATAACTGATTACACCTAATCAATAATTTCTTTTTCAAAATATGTGTAACGCGCATAAGCAAGCTCGAAAAACCCCCACAAAATATAAAACTAATGGGGTTGTTCCAAACCGGCAATGCACCTAAAGCATGTCCGGCTGTTCGTCTGTGGTAAACATTCTCCCACTGGCAAAAATTAAGATATCGCCTAAAAACTTGCAAAGGAATTTGCAACAATAGCTGAGAGCACCGTTGCTTTTCATGTTTGTTGCTTGTTACTCAAAAAACGCCACACCCTATAAATTTCCATTTTTATTCTGAAAATAGAAGAAATCGACCGCGCCTTACAACTATTATAGAGAGTGAAAACTTAGTTCTTTTCCTTATTTTAGTTTTTTTTTTTTGTAGGATAACGGTGATTAGTGCAAAAGATTCAGTCACTACCAAATATGATATTTTTATTTATTCGAACAACTCCCAACTCAACTCAGAAAGTCATCTGTTGTTGTTTTACTGACTCTATTTCAAGTATGAATCAAATGAAATGTTTCGCCGAACTTAACTTCTAACTAAAGATTTAAAATGTGATTTAAGAAAAGAAAGATGTTAGGATTTAATAAAAAAAAATAATTTTTTTTTGGCCTTGTATCATTTTCCGTGTATAAGGGTCTACTTCTCACAGTGTTGATTATAGGTAAAGTCAAATGAAAAAAAAAATTATGCGTAGCTTTTTAAAGTCCATGCAGTGTATGAATGTTTTCATACATTTAAAAATTTCATATTTATACCATTTTGCCATGTAACGGCTTTCAAGTTACTTACGCAAGTATTCGAGCGAGTATTTTTTTTTTTTCAAACTAAATTTTTAATTAAAATTTAATTTAAAAATATTTTTAATTCCCATCTTGTACTTGTACCGTTTTCGCATACAGCAGCTTTCTCTTGTAATCACTAACTAACTATACAAACAAACCAAACCAAACAAAAAACAAACTAAAACCAAATTTTTGGTAGAAATACTCGAATTGCGGTCAGAGTAAGGATTTTTTACGCAATATTTGAGTTCTGAAGCAAAAAAAAAATGAATCCATATTTAAGTTTTAAAATTATTCGCGAGACTTTGCATCTCAAGTAAAACTTTAATATTCAAGACAAAGGATCTAAAATATATATTTATACTATTTCCAAAAATAACTGCATATTTGTTGTCGTTTTTCTAGCCAGACAAGCCAAAGAGAGAGTGTTTGGTAACTTTTTCAAGTAGGTGTCATAAGCAAATTCTTCGTATTTCTGCAATTTTATGCAAAACGTAAAATTCTTAGTTTATATAAAACTGTAACACTATAACTGCTTGCTCTGCGCAAAAGTGTTTAACAAGAGAATCTATGCCTTAAAAGTATCTAAGTATTTAAGAAAGAGCTGTGATGTTATCGTTATAGAAATACACAAATACGTCTTAGCAAATTCATAAGTCAGTCTGTCATTCACTAGAGTTTAAAAGCTTATAGGAGAAGGTATGCCTCATAAAGGCTTTCTTTTCTATCTTTTTACTGTATTTATGCCACTTTCACGAACAGCCCTTCATTTCACAATAATAGAATAAAATTTTTAAATTCAAAACAAACGGCTAAGAATATTAATGAACTTAGTTTCTCCGATAATTTACCGAATAAAGAGTTTTTAGCAAACTTTTTTCACTAGTAACTCCTAGAGAGCTATATACTTCTTCTTGTGTGAGTTAGCAAATCAACAACTTCTTGAGTTGAATGAAGAGTTGTTTTCCGTCTTTTAACTGAAAATCTGAAATTTATCTATCTGTTCTTATCTGTCTATATTATGTACTTATACAGTTTTCATATGTAAGGATGAAAAGATTTCAAATCAAAGGCTAAACAGCAAGCTCGCTTGATTTTTCCGAGTAAATATTCGAAACAAGCTTTTTGCAATCGTGTACTATATCCATTTAGGACACTATTGGGATCATTATGCCCAAATAAAGAGTAGTTCGACAATTTTTTTTTATTGTTTTCTTCAAAGAAAAGTCAATGGGATGATAATATTAGAAAAAAGTTGTAAGACGGACTTTCAAGTATTTATATCTAAAGAATATTAAAAAAAAACAGTGCGCTACGTTTTTGGGAGAAATTAATTACGACGTTCCTTCCTGTACTTCCAAAAATGTTGTTTCCATAAGACCTAGATACCTATGAGCTTCTCAGTCTGCAAAAATCTAAATGATGTCTATAATTTGATGTCAATATCGGATTGTTCAAATACTATGCCAAATCAACTCTGCTTAATACGCGCGTTTGGCTTAAGATGACTCTAACTCAACTTTAAATCTTCAAAGCTTCGCGTGAATCGTAATTAAACTAATTATGTTCATCATTTCTTGTTGTCAAGCCTTTGCACGTTTGCATCGGTTTACTGGTTCACTCCTAGCATAGATCTGCACTGGCTCCGGGTTGGCCGCTATGCTACAAGTGCACATGCGTTTTTTTTCTTTCTTTTTTATTTGAATTTGGTTTTTATTGTTTCTTCATTTTTACTCTACAGAAGTGAGTCCTAAGGTTTAGCTTAAGATGTATTTTTAAGAGCCTGCTCTATTCGGCTGTTATTTTAGTGCTAATGAATTGCATGTGGAATAAACATCACGCTTTGACGACCATAAAAATATCCTTCCATATTCAAATATTCTTCCTTTCTCTTTTTCCGACGATATTTACTTTCGTTTTGCTACTTCAAAGGTAGAGGCGTAACGTATTGTCAAATGATGGGGAAAACGGTAAAAAATTGTATGATTCAATAAACGATTTCATATCATGCCAGTGTTTATTTTGCTGACAGAAGCAATACAGGTTTTCGAAACGTTGTCTGTCTCGCATTTAGTCCACGTCTGGACTGATTGAACTTTGGTCAGTAGATCCTTTAAATAATTACAAATAATTTCTAAAGATTGCTGTTAGGGTATTAGAGAAGCTAGTAATCACTAGATTCGATAGTTCAGTTATCATTTCTCACCGAGGGTTCATTTAAAGTAGGCAGTCTTTTCTGAACGCTTCGGAGAAAGATATGAAATTTCAAGGAAAAAATGTGCCTAAATGTCTAATATAATGAATTTTTCTCCGCATATAGTAAAAGATCCAAGCCATCTACTAAACGACTACAAAAAAAATAATTTCATTTCTGAAAAAATTTCAGTTATGTTAACTCTTAAGTTACAAAAGGCTATTCCTACTCTTTATTGTCAAGGTATTCTTTCTTTTAAGTAATATACTTATATTAATTAATATACTTATATTAATTAAACATTAATTGTTGTAATTGCACGGTTTTCATATGAAACGGCGTCTTGACAAAGGCTATTATTGCTTACTAATATAGAAAATACAGAGGTGAGGGTAATTTTACTTGATTTTTCCAAGTAAATGGAGTAAACAAACTCTTGCTTATTTAACATTAAATGCAGAACATGTAGGTCTTTCAGTACACTACTCTTTAGCTACAAATATCAACGTACGCTAGTTTGGTTCAAACGATCCATGACTGCCATATACATATATATATATATATGTAAAAATTGAACATTTAAAACATAAGTTCTTTCTTCCTCTTCTTCCTTTGATAATCGTTACGCCTGAGAGAGACAACATGAGCAAATGTAACTTCGTTGGCTTCTTTCATGGATAAACGATATATGCGGATAAAATTCTTTTACGTACTCCACGCCTCCAACTATTAACCAACCAAACTGATTATTTCCTGCTTAACTCTTAAAAGTATTTGAGAAAACCATTCGTTCATGTAAATCTCTTTCGTTATGGTAGCGAGCAGTTAGTTTTACTTGATTTTACCGAGTAAATAACTTAAACAAACTATTCATTGTTGGTTAGGATACCATAAATGGTATACAGCACCAACCTCTATTACTTTAATAAGCTCTATTGTGAGCTATTGTATGCTATACATGCTCGCCATCGTTTATATAAACTTTCATGCACTTATTTACAAGAAAAGAAAAAAGCAAACCGCACCAAAGAACATTAAATACATTTTGGTTTTGCTTTTAACCCAACAACGTCAGCAACAACAACAACAACAAGAACGAGAAGAAGAGAATAAGAAAAATTGCTTTATTATAGTTTTTTGTTTAAGACAAACACACAACAATTACGCAGTTGCTGTAGATAAAATATATATAGAATCGTATACCCATATAAATGTTCTTGCATTTAAGTTCGTTCTTACACATAAATATATGCATAAACATATGTTTGCGTTCGTATACGTAACATAATGTAAGAAAACTTTAACAATTTATTTAAGTTTTTCATTTAAATGCGTCTCACAATCGCAGTCAGAAGTGCTACATATATATATATATATTTATGTTGGCACGCATGCATGCATGCATGCATGCATGTATGCATATGAGTCCATCCCCCCTTAAAATTTACGTACGTACGTACGTCATGAGCACATATATGCAGATGAATATGCATTACATGTTACATTGTTTAAATATATGTAACTGGGTTTGTCGTTTACATTTACAGTAGCATTTTTGGACCACAAAGAACTTTAAAATTGAAATAATTTGTTATCTAAGCAAATGCAAAATACTTGTTTAACAAACACATCGTTGTATATATGCATATATATGTGTTATATATTAACTTAAATAATTTATGGAAAACATAAATAAAAATTTTTTGTTGACGATTTATTTTACCAAACATCTCTTTTGTCCTTTTTATGCCCATAGGCATCGAATTTGAAGTCTATTTTTAAGCGATTTAAGCTAAATGAAAGTCGAATAAAACTGTCCTAACCCCTTACCAATAGAAGTTTTCGTTCTTGTTAAATGAGCATTAAATAAATCTCTTAGGTCGACTGAATTTACCAAAACAATATTTTTGTTTTATTTTTTCTCTTGTTATTAGTGAAAGTCTATTAAAATTTATTCAGCGGACGGACTTGCTGGTAAAGCTTTCTTACAAACTTGTTCTTTATTACAAACATAGGTAAGAACGTTATAGACCCTACACCGCTTCGCCTAATACACTTATTCATTCGTTTTGCACCAACAGTTACACAGTATTTTCATTCAAACATATACACTTCTGATGACAGCCCGCATATCGGAGCAATTCTTATATGCAATGCTGTGCAAAAAATAGACCTACGTGGTCCAAATTCGTTAAGATTGATTTGTTTGTCAATTAAAATTAGATCCTTTTCCCCATATAAAAATTCCAATTTCGTAGTCAAGATTACATAAGAGAGGGTTCAAAAAATATTCCCAGCCCAATGAAGTTTTCGTCATCAATTTGAAATGTCCGAATACTATTACAGAACGAATGTTGTCAAAAGAAATTCTAAAAACCGCAATTGTTTGGAAAGTTTGGAGAGTGGTCGAAAAAGTGAACGGATCCAAATCATTTTCGATAGCGATCTTCCTTGGGTCAATCCCCGTTCCAGCAAAATATTTTGAAAACTGCAGCCTGCAGTTTGAACATAAAAGGAAACGGATAGGCGAGGAGACAAGTTTATATCGGTGCAGAAAGTGATCTTCTTCTTCTTTGTGTTGCATATATCCACAAGAACTTAACATATCCTTGTAGTTATTGCCACTTACTCGAGGAGTTTGAATGCAGTCCGTCATTTAACCTATGTGAACCGCTAAACAACCGTTAAAACAACCTATGAGGTATCTCGCATTTCTATGTTAAATAAAGTGTTTGACATTAATCCCTTTACAAGTAGCGCTTCGAACTTTTTATGACTAAAAGAGACCATTTTTTGAGTGAAGTTAATAATTAAACTAACTTTAATTTTTAATAGTGTTTGTGTCCAAACTACGTTCCTCGAACCGACCGTATTTATAAGGCTTTCTACCCTCAGTCACTTCAGTTCAAATACCGACATTTTCGTAGTGAGGCGCGTAAAATGTAAATCGGTCTAACCGAACCGTCGCAAACGAAATGATGTGTTCAGTTGAACCAAATTGTTCCGCAATCTCCGACGTTGTCAAAAAAGAATTTTGCTCCATGATCTAGACAACGTCGTCGTTGTCCACAAATGGTCGGCCAGAGCATATCAGAAAAAGCGAAAATTATTCGAACTGTCTTCTATCAGGAACTTTCATTTACTTTGACCAAACGCTTCCAACAAATTTTTACATGTTTTTGTAGCATTTCTTCCTTGTTAGAATTCGTACACAATTGATGGACTTTATTATTAGCCTTGGGTACACGATGGACATCTCACTGAATACTAACATGAATTACTTTCGTTTTAGTTCATTTGCTAGGTCAGTGAGTAAAAGAGACGGAAAATATGCACAAGAAGGCTTCCCATTGCGAGCTTAATAACTGAGGTCACTTCTCACGAAATATTCCTCTTTACTGCACGTATGCCTATCTGAAGATTATACTCCCTTGTACACGACGTACTGAATAATCATAAAAAAAGTAATTACTTCAAATTCTTTTTTTTTTTTTTATTTATTATTATTAATATTTAATAATGAAATTCAATAGTTAGTTGCTTATAACGCATAAAATAATTCCTATTCTCGTTTGCCGTAATGAAATTTCATTCAAAAATTCATTTGAAAAGTTTATGAACTTAATGATGACATTTAGTGATGGCAGACAGATATAATGGCACTTTTTTAACATTAATTTTCTCTCAATACAGCAGCCCCCACAATGGTATGATTTACAAATAAAAATGCCGGCTTTTATTACATCCGCTCCAGAAAAAAAAAAAAAAGCAAAAAAGAAAAGTAAAAAACCCACAGTTAAATTAACAGAAGTAACGTGTGATAAATCACACACTCCCTCTCACCATTGCCACCACTACCACGACCATCATCATCATCATCATCATCATCATCATTATTATTATTATTATCATCAATTACATGTATGTATGTCGCAAAACGACAGAACGGCAATTCAATTTTAATTTGTTCGGTACATTAAACTCGTATAACAACAATGACAATAAAAAGAAGAGAATTTTTTTGAAATGCACAGACATAATGACTGACAAAAGAGAAGACAAACCAGACAAAAACTGTCACATAATTGTATATAATGCTTAAAAATGTATAAAATTGTGATTACACCCATTATTATAAACATTTCACATAATTCATATTAATATTGTCATCGTCGTCGTCGTCGTCACTATCATCATCATCATCATCATCATCATCATCATTATTATTATTATTATTATTATTATTATTATTATTGTTAGTATCGTCATCATATCGGTTACATTCACCAAAAGCAGGAAATATATGTTATATATCTACGGATATTCTCAATGGATGTCATGTATGAGCGATCGTTAAAACATTAATTTACAGAGCATTGATCAACGAGATGAGATTAAAAAAATGTAATATTTATTATTATTATGGCCGTTCAAGTAAAAATCTAAAGTTATTTATTTCCCTTCGGCATTGCTTTCTGCTGGCTGCCTATTGTGTTGCATGCTTTTAGTTAAATGCATAATAACGAAATATGCAAACAAAAACTTGCTGTCCATAAGCAATTTTGCATTGATTTTTAAATAACTTTTGAAAAAAAAAAACTTATTGCCCTACGCGAAAACAATTTATTTTTTATACCTAACCGCCGCTTTTCTTTCTCAAACCACATTGCATTGCATTTTTTTTTTTTTTGTCTTCTTGTTTCCTTCGCCATTCCTCTCTTTCACTCTATCGCTTTGTGCCAATCCCTCTTTATCGCTCTTGCTCTGGCTTTTTTTTTTTTGTTTTTCTGTTTGGTGATTAAAAGTCGGAATAAATTGCTTGTTTTTGCTGAACATGATGTGACTATATTGCCACTTCAACTCTGCAGGTTTTTATTTTTTTTTTATTTTTTTATATTAAACACTACTAACGATACGATACGAGGTGTTTGAAAGGAATCCAGACGCTTGTAACTTATGCCATTTTCGTTTCGAATCATTTTGTCACAATCTCACTCTCCTGTGCTTGTAACTTCTAAAGCCCCTTGAAAGCACGTAAATCCTTCGATCCAGTTATGTCCCATGAGGATCGCATACAGATTAACGAGAGTAGCCTGGCAAGTTACCGTCGTCAGCTACCATGGCGAAGAACTGTTTTACATCGACACCTGCACTTACGCTTAATATGCATGTACGACGATATTTGGTGGTACACGGGCTAAGTATGAAGCAACAATCTTTGGCCGCAAGTAAGTGAGGCAGTTCCCATCACTTGGAGGGTCTTGCTGAGAGATTTATATTCATCTTGGAACGTATTTTTCCCAACTTGTTACTAACGGGCGTATCGATTCCATTCATTTGTAGGATCTCTTATTAAGTTATCTGCACAACATATTACGTACATATGTCTGTTATGGTTGCAAACTTTTACGAATGTCCGAACTTACTGGTGACTAATTCACGTCCTTTTTGATTTTACAACAATGGCTCTAATAAATTTTTGTCTGGAATTTTAGATGAAAATGAGCTATAAGTTGGAAGCCAGTTGCTGTGAGTGATGTAGACGTCGGTGAAGTTATCTTTCGAACCGAACGATGAGGATGGTATACTTACTTAACTTAATCTTAATCAGCGTAAAATTATAAATCGATGAAGTCATATCTCTTCGTATGTATGCCTGTATGGCATGAACATATCGGCTCCAAATTTGTTAGAAAGGTTGGAAGTTTTTGTAAGCAGGTTGGTATTGAATATGCATTACTTCTGAAATAAATTTAATGGACACAACAACGTGGTGGATTAATTTTTCTTACCAATACCGATCGATATGGGTATCAAATAAAAGAACTTAAAGAGTAGAGTGCCCCAAGCTACGTATGTTAGTACCAAATTAAACAACAAAATCAAATTAGGTACTGGCGACATCACGTGCAAAAACCCACAAGCAAAGCGGAATTGCGTTCATTTTATGCTCCACTGCGGGCTTCTGCTCTGGCCAATGTGGACGATTTTCTGGCACAACTTGCGCGCAAAAGATTCCAACGCTTCCTCCAAATGTGAAGTTAATATCGCTAATTTCCAGAAATCAATTTCTTCTTCAAAGGAACACAGACGGACAAACATGGCTCAATCAATTCAGAATCTTACACTGGATTTCTGAAGTTTCCTTTTCTGTGTTACTACATACATTATGAAAAAAAACGAAATCCATCCCATCCTCCATATATACAATAAAAAAACTTAATCACAGAATTGTATTATAACGTAATAATAAAATAAATAAGTTCACTGTAGAGGGCCACGACCCGCCGTTAAATGCCCTACAATACCACATAGTTATTCATATAATGACCTTTGAAAATAAGACGTTACACGGAAAGTGATCCAATCCGAATCACTTTCAAAAACGTTTGTCCGTGGGGCAAAACAAACCCATGTATCAAATCTCATCAAAACATCCTAAAAATTGTTGAACACAACAAAACAAGACGAACAGATGGACAGACAAACTAAAATCGATTCAGAAAGTGATTCTAAGCCGATCGGTATATTATCTCAAGTATGTCAAGTCCTTCTGAATTTTGTATACATCCGCATAAATTTGATGTACACTTCTACCAAAATATTGCCGGGTATAAAAAGTTAACTTGTGATCTCACATTCATGGCTGGGAACCGAAGGAACGAATGCAGATTAAAACTGGTACAAGACGACAATTACGAGACAAACAAACAAAAATAAACATAAGGTGAAAATTAATAATAAAAAATTCTAAAAAATAGATCAGAGAACCTATCAATTTATTCCCTTCTACATAAATGAGACTCCGTCTTCAAGGTCTGTAAACAATTAACGGATCTTACAAGTAAAGTCCGTTTCTCTTTCCTCAGTGCTTTTTGAGTGTCATAGTGTTACAACATATACCCTGAGTGATTTGTTATATTAAAAAAACATGCAAACATTTAAAATTAAAAACATTAAGACCAAGTGACGCATAATTATTTTACCGTCACTCACTCACTATTAACTAAAGCATTTAAAAAATTTAAGCAAACGCTAAAACCGATCATAGTCAATGAAACAAAAAAAAAAAAATAGCTGCTGAAAGTAATGGGTATCCAAGATTCGTTTACCAAGTTTACTTGCTTTTTTGTCTGCATATGTTCCAAAAAAAAAGAAGAAGAAATACAAAAAAGAATTCCTTTTTGCTCCTTATTCGAATGCAGTTGGAAAAATTACGCCAATAAATTATTTGGTCAGCGTATTGAAGACTAGAAAAAAAACTGCAGTAAAAAGAAAACATAGGAAAAAACTGCAAATGTAGCAGCAACGAGTAATCGAGTAAAGAAAGGAATTATTATGCACGAAAGTGTCAACTAATGGGCTTCCGTCATGCAAATCGTGCCTTAAAATGTGCCATTTAACTTACAACAACAACAACAACAACGAAATAAATAAAAAGAGTAAAGCATATGTTTATAATTTTAAGCGCACACAAATGCAAATCAAAGTACATGAAATTTTCTTAAACATATTTGAAAAATGAAAAATGAAAAAAGAAAAAAAGAATTTCACTTACAATGAAGTCAAAGCATTGGTTACAAAGGTTACAACGTCAATAGGGAAAATTAAATTCACCGAAAATAAGTCTTAAGAAGGATTTGCATTTTTTTGAAACTTTGCATGCGCGCATGCTCACACACACACACACACATGCACAACACAATTCGTATATTTGGTAACATCAAACGATTACCGAAAAGTGAAGAAGAAGAATAAAAGAGAAGGAAGCATTGCTTGCATTGCATTAAAGTTATGAAATATTTTTTTTTTTTTTTGACATACAAACGTTAAGGCCATCAAGAAGAGCAGTAGATTTACACTTTTCTCCTTTTATTTTACTTCTTTTAAACACATATTTAAGTATGTATTAAATATAAAGGTTAGAAAAAAAAAAAAAAAATATCGACAAAAATATTATAATAATTTTTTTTAAAAGTTAAAAAACAATAGAAGAAACCGTAGATTTGACAATTCGAAGGACAAGTATCCACCAAAGTGTTTTATACACACCTCTCGCTAGTGAACATCCATCTATTGCTATCTCTTTCTCCTATTTCTTCTATTTATTTCCTTCGCCCATCTCTAGAGATATAATCCTGTCGACAGCAAAGTAGTAGTAGTAGTAGTAGTAGTAGTAGTAGTAGTAGTTTGTAGTATATTAAGTATTTAAGTATCATCATCAATGTTCTGCAGACGCATACATTCTTCTAGCACATGTGTTACAAATATCAAGCAACCAACAACTTCTTGTGCTTTTTCGTTTCTTTCCCTTTTTGGTTTTTAGTTTGTTTTGTTCTTTTAAGGTTTCTTATTCAGGCAATTTACCACTTTTCTCTCTATCTTGTGTACTTGTCTCTATTAGTTTGTTCTTCTTTTTATTTTTTATATATAAGATTAAGCGGATAACAGAAATTTTCAACTATAACTAAAGCTGCAAAGTCTTGTTTTCATTGTTTTTTTCCCTTTTTTTTTTTTCTCTCTCTCTCTCTTAACAATAAAACTTTTATTACATTTTGTTTAACTTTTGATGATGATTGAGTGATGTTGTCTATTGTTTCCGGAGAGATAAGAAACAAAAAAGTAAAATTAATTTTAAAAAGTTTCTCCATAAAAACCACATTTAATTGAACTTTACTTCTTACACGCGAAGATTGCATCAAACAAACAACATAATCTAGATGCTTAAATTTAGTGTTTATAGCGAATAAATCTCACAACAAATCTTATCATGTTTGCTTCTAGCGAGTTAGGTCTTCACCATAACTTGGTCAACATTTGTCCGACTCGGTACATGGTTCGAGCCTTTGGTAAAAAATCCATATCATTTTTTAGAACATTCTGATCGCCTATCGGAATTGCAACAACAACAACATATTGTCTATGGTCTTCTAATTTCAACCGAGATCACGCGAACATTGTCGACATTGAACGCAATGAACGCGACCAAAAGGCTTTAAAACGTTATATATGGCGTGGAAAAGGCTTTAAGTGTTCCTTGTCTACCCTCCCGACAAATTTCCAATCCTTAGAGCAAATTCAAGGATAATTTAGTCATCGACAAGCTTTCCAAATTGGAAAAGAAAAGGGACTTCACTCTTAGCCCACTTATACGTTTCACCCGTGCGTGAGTAACTAAACTATCTTGATTCGATTGTTTCGAAGCGAAAATAAGTATTAGGCTTTTAACGCCGATGGAAGGACAGACAAACAATATTTGGCCAATTGCACTGTGAATTCTCTGACGACTCAGATTACGTGGCCTGAGTAACAAGGGCGTACGCTGAAATCCGGGGGAAGAAATACTAGCTAATCCTCGATAATGTGTCCTCACCAATGGTATTTACCTCCTTGGGGTTTCGGAACAAGAACTGCCAAATAAATGTCCGTACCAAAGCGAACAACACACAACGTGAATGCCAAAACTGCTGCCTGACGAGTGCAAGTGTAAAAATTCTACAATGCATAAACGATCTTAAAGCAAAATGGAATCGAATCAGACGATTTATTCGACAATATCCTAATTGTCGATGAGAGAGTTAGGTGTAGCAAGAATCAGACCAAAATTTTACTTTCGAGTAGTGGTTTGCTGGTTAGCCGCTCCCGGAATTTAATTGAATCTAAAAGATATTCAAACACTTCATCCCCATTACATAAAATGGAGTCGCGCTTATGGGGATTTCGGCATTTACTAACTCATTTTAGAAAAGAGGACATTATCGAGAAAATTTCGAGTCCTTGCAAACACTATTTCCATTAAACTTGCACTTGCATCACCAAACCTGAACTCGCTAGTTGCTACGACTTGTTTCTTATTCAAAAGTTTTTTCTTAAATTTTTGTTTTTCATGATATCTTGACTTCCGTAAGAATGTTTAGAAGCTAATCTGATCGCTACTCGTTAGTGAAGAATGCTTATAATGAAATTCTCTTTGCTTCTCTTTGTTCTTAAAGACAACGACAGCTAATAGACATGAGAATAAATATCTCTAGGTGCCTTCAAAGGACAGTGACAAGTCCAGTATGCTGCAAATCTTCAGTGGAGGAGGAGGAGGAGGAGAGTGAGGCTCCGTATTCTTTAACCTTCGGATGTAAACGCGATTTCCAAAGTCTTCTTTAGTTGTCTGTAAATATGCAATTGCAAGTCATACTGCGTGTATTGACCATCCTGACGCGAGTGAAAAGACAATTTCACATCATTACCTTCATAACTTCATCATCATAACTACCTCTTGAATTCAATGGCTGACTAAATTCGTTGAAGAAAACTAATAATCTGTAAGGAAAACATTTAAATTACTTTTTAGTTTTATGCACATTATTAGCCAAAATGCAAACGAACTTTACGCTTACACTTTTTAAAAATTTAATAGGCCATCATATAAAACAAACAATTAGAAAACAAAATTTTAAATAAGAAAAGTAAAGTAAAATCACTTTGTTTTCTTCCATTTCTTCATGTAAATGCGCAAAAGAACTTTTCAAAAACACTTGTATGGCGCTTCCTTTCCATTTACAAGAGAAAGAAGAAGAAAACGTATTTCATAAATTTTCATTTAACAGCAGCAGCAGCAGCAGCAACAAACACTAACATTAAGAAATGTTGGAAGTGAAAGAAGAAAAAAAGGCAAATATGACAAAAATGTAAAAAGTAAACTGAAAGGACTCTAAAACCTGAAGAAGAAGTTGAAACTTTAATACTGCGTCATTTTTTAATTTATTCCATTTCGAATGAAACTTTAATGCCATTAACTAAATTCTTGATGTTTACTTTTTCCGTTTTCCTTTTGCGTTTTTTTTTTTCCATATATTTTTCCCTTTTCTGATTTAGTTTTCTTCAGCTTTTACGACTTTGTTGCATTTTCTTCAGCTTTGTCTTTTAGTCTCGAATAGAGCAGCAGCTCGTGCAATACTTTTTTTTTCTTTTTTTAATATTTTTCTACTGGACTCTTCTATACTTTGTTGCATTTTCTTACAAGCTAACGCAAGCGGGCACATATACATACACCCATACATGCATATATATAAATGAAAGTTTGCTTTTATTCACAGTTCACGTACTGCTCAAGACTACTACTGACTCTGGTTATGATCGGGCTGTTGGTTATGCTGATTTGTAACAACAGCAACAGTAACACATATGCCAGTGCAGCGACTAAGCAAAGATGAACGCAAGAAGAACGGAAGAGAAACTGTAAGCGAAATAGTAATAGAACTAGCAAACTTATTAACACAGACAGACACCCTTACATGCACACGCATTATGGCGCAGTATATTCCATGTAAAAAAGGAAAAAAAGGAAAAAAATTGCAAAAAAAAACTCTGGTCACGTCTTTCAATATGATCTGGTAGTCATGCCACCAACAGACGCAAACTGCTGTAATTTTTCTTCAAGTTTGTGTCACAATCTTTTTTTTTCTTCTTTATTATTATTTTCATTCCCATTATCATCTTAATAACTGTATATATGCACATATATATATATATATATATATGTGTGTGTGTGTATAGATGTTCATATATTTGTAATTCGTTGTTCACTTGCAAGGCCTCTTATAATTTCTTTTACTATTACAGCCAAGAGTGTCTTGGCCAGATAAGGGATTTGGCTCCAGTTCCTGTGTATACATATACATATAAACTAACCCACATACACATACATATGTATACACATGTTTCATGTGTTCGTTAGTTTAGTGAATTTCTTCTTTTTCCCAGCCTTTTCAAGTTTGAAATATGTTTGTTTAACACTGCGGCAACATACGCCCAGTCTCGGATATAATCCTTTAATGTCTTGAATCTTGCAAGTTGCAGCAAACATCCAGACAAGAGTCGGAAATTAATTAATTCCAAGTAATATTGTTTTCCTTTTTTTCTTCTCTCTCTCTCTCTCTCTCTTTCTCTCTCTCTATCTTTCTTTATAATTTCAACGTTTCCCTTTAGAACGGAGAAAAAGGAAGCCTCAGGGATAAAAATATTATGTTAATGTAAAGGAAATAAAAACTAAAAGCATTTTCAATTAATTTAAGTATCCTTCATTGTTAATCACGTAGAAAATGAGAAAGAACACAAATACTAAGGAGAGAGAACAAAAAATAAGAAGAAGAAGAGTAATATTCAACATGTTTAATTAACCAAATAATTTGCATACCAATGAAGTTCCTTCAGGATAGACAACCGAATAATGTAATGATTTCCTAATTAAACCTCGTTTTTTTTTCTTTTTGATTTTTGGTTTTTTGGTGACGTTTACAAGTTGGACTTTAAAAAAACATGCCACTTAAACTTAAGTCAGATAAATCGTCCTTGAAGAGCAGACTTTTTCACCTACAATTTCACATAAGATCGTAATGTTGTAAAAGAAAGGAAAAGTGACCTAAGCATAATTCTTACAAGTCCCTGATTCGCTTCAATCCATTACATACATAATGTTTAGCTTTCCCGGCTATAAAATAAAGAAGAACCATTTACACTCTTCCGAAGGATACTCGTAAAAGCAAATCGAGAAAACGTATATCACGCATTAAGAGAAAACGCTGTTGGTTTAAATGATCGTTTAAATTGTCAAGAATGACGTAGGAAGGCAATTGTGGGCGTGGAAAAATTTTAAATAGCCAAATAATTTGATTGTATGACGGTATGCGGGTAATTTAAGCTTGAAATACGCTTTTCTTCGAAAGGGGGTTTTGAAAATCCCCATGCTAGTTGGCGCTGAAATGAAATGAACTCTCTATTATTGTAGTATTGTAGAGTACGGAAATTTCGTTTTTTTTAATTTCTTGAAGCCATACGCGTCGGTTATAGTCAACTGGAGTTCAACCTCGGTTTGTGTGTTGCATCTCCTTCCCCTTTGAGAGGGGGTAATATTTATTTTTGTCCTTCCGAATTTTATTTTATGAATTTTTATTTGATGCCTTCTTCGATTCAATTCGCTTTTATGAGTTACCAACAAAATAATGAAATTAATTGACCTCCAACCTATGGGTAGGCAATAAATGACATTAATATTATTTTCACATTAACTTAATTGTTAATATTTTCCGCACCATTCAAAGAAGATTATTGAGAGAAAATAAATAAACAAAATTTGGATTACATGAGGATTAGTTATGCGCTCAATGCCTGCGCTGCGAGATTTTGCGAATTAATGATTTGAAGCAATATGACCAAAAAGTTAAACCAATATTCAAATTGAGTTGCAAAGATATTCGCGATATATCAGAAATATTTTTTTGTGCTAAATTGATAGCACTGTGACGGACATCACGTCATAAACTTCATAAGAGTTTCACTTACGCTTAGTTCTGTACGTACAAAAGGCGTCGTAATTTGGTTGAGCAAAGCAGGTGCAATAAACTTTGTAAACGAAGGAAAATCTCTTATGCAAAGACATTTAGTCCGAGGTAGAGAGTCTTTGGTGAACAGACTTTGACGAAAGAAATGTTTACAAGTAATACGACTGCCATCAACCTCTATCGAGGAAAACACCTCTTGGTCTGTATTCTATATAAACTAATATAGCGGCAATGTTCCATAGGTCACTGGGAGCAAACCGAGTGCTGCGAACAAGTGAAACTAATATTACTCATATTACTGGTATTAATATATTATTTTCGAAATATCGAAAAGATTTTTCCCAAGGAAACTTTATAAATATGATAAACCGTTGGAAAGATTATTAATCACGTAATGTTAGTTGCATTTGTTCTCAGCGCTTGATTTGGTCACAATGGTTAAGTAAACTTTTGATATAGTATGAAGACTTTTTCATACTAAGTTTTAATTAATTAACGTAAAGTCATATTTTTTAAAAAAAAATTCACGAAAATTCCTATTTTAGCTAAATTTTGATTTAAATCGCTCCGTGACTTGGTGTCACAGGACGCTGTCAACGGCTTAACAGAGCTTAGTTAAAATTTTTTGGTTTATGTCTTTGCTAGTTAAATTTAAATATAACTTTACACCCTTCAAATATCGGCTGGCATCAAACACACACGGTTTCTTTGAAGCGTCGCGTTAAAATCTGTGAGGA
>CCAG010020564.1:0-19848 GCA_001077435.1 Glossina morsitans morsitans
ATAATGTTTAGCTTTCCCGGCTATAAAATAAAGAAGAACCATTTACACTCTTCCGAAGGATACTCGTAAAAGCAAATCGAGAAAACGTATATCACGCATTAAGAGAAAACGCCCCCGTAAATTTTTCCCAAAATTAATTTTTATTTATGTTGGTTTAAATGATCCCTTAAATTGTCAAGAATGACGTAGAATGGCAATTGTGGGCGTGGCAAAATTTTAAATATCCAAATAATTTGATTGTATGACGGTATGCGGGTAATTTAAGCTTGAAATACGCTTTTCTTCGAAAGGGGGTTTTGAAAATCCCCATGCTAGTTGGCGCTGAAATGAAATGAACTCTCTATTATTGTAGTATTGTAGAGTACGGAAATTTCGTTTTTTTTAATTTCTTGAAGCCATACGCGTCGGTTATAGTCAACTGGAGTTCAACCTCGGTTTGTGTGTTGCATCTCCTTCCCCTTTGAGAGGGGGTAATATTTATTTTTGTCCTTCCGAATTTTATTTTATGAATTTTTATTTGATGCCTTCTTCGATTCAATTCGCTTTTATGAGTTACCAACAAAATAATGAAATTAATTGACCTCCAACCTATGGGTAGGCAATAATAAATGACATTAATATTATTTTCACATTAACTTAATTGTTAATATTTGCCGCACCATTCAAAGAAGATTATTGAGAGAAAATAAATAAACAAAATAAATAAACACTGTGACGGACATCACGTCATAAACTTCATAAGAGTTTCACTTACGCTTAGTTCTGTACGTACAAAAGGCCTTGTAATTTGGTTGAGCAAAGCAGTTTCAATAAATTTTGTAAACGAAGGAAAATCTCTTATGCAAAGACATTTAGTCCGAAGTAGAGAGTCTTTGGTGAACAGACTTTGACAAAAGAAATGTTTACAAGTAATACGACTGCCACCAACCTCTATCGAGGAAAACACCTCTTGGTCTGTATTCTATATAAACTAATATAGCGGCAATGTTCCATAGGTCACTGGGAGCAAACCGAGTGCTGCGAACAAGTGAAACTAATATTACTCATATTACTGGTATTAATATATTATTTTCGAAATATCGAAAAGATTTTTCCCAAGGAAACTTTATAAATATGATAAACCGTTGGAAAGATTATTAATCACGTAATGTTAGTTGCATTTGTTCTCAATGGTTAAGTAAACTTTTGATATAGTATGAAGACTTTTTCATATTAAGTTTTAATTAATTAACGTAAAGTCATATTTTCTTTATAATATTTTTAAAAAAAATTCACGAAAATTCCTATTTTAGCTAAATTTTGATTTAAATCGCTCCGTGACTTGGTGTCACAGGACGCTGTCAACGGCTTAACAGAGCTTAGTTAAAATTTTTGGTTTATGTCTTTGCTAGTTAAATTTAAAAATAACTTCACACCCTTCAAATATCGGCTGGCATCAAACATACACGGTTTCTTTGAAGCGTCGCGTTAAAATCTGTGAGCAGATGACTTCTGACTATCGATCGGTCATAAAACGCATTATTACAGAATTGAGAATAGTCAAGACCGAAGAAACTGCGCCAAATTCGCTCAAAAATCAAGGTGACATTAACAGTTTTCTTCCCTTACCGTGGACAGTTGCACACTATGAATTGCTCCCGACGGGCTGAACAGTCAACAACTGTCATGTTTGGTTTTTGCATTACGATAATGGGCCGATCCTTCGAGACCATTTCGTTAAAACTTCCACTGATATCCTTTCACAACCAACTTATTCATCTGATTTAGCCCCATATGACTTCTGGCCTTCCCATAAACTCAAAAGATCGCCAAGGGGGACTTGAAGGTTGAAGCGATTCCGTAAATCATTTATAAAAGATTGTTTCGAGGGTTGGGAAAAAAGTTGGCATCTTAGGGATATTACTTTGAAGGCGACGCAGTAATTTTGGAATAATAAGGATAGATTTAAAAAAGAAAAAAATTAAAATGTCTGTAGCTTCCTTTGAAAGAAAAGGATTTGCATTTTTTTAATTTTTACACAAAATACACTTTAGTTGAATTGTAGAGCAATATTTTTACGAAAATGTAAAAGCGATAAGCAACATAATCTCAACTCCCCCCCCCCCCCCCCTTCCTTACCCAAAAAAAAAAAACAACATATACAAACGTATAAAAAATATAAAACTATTTTCGCTTGCAAAAGTTTGGAAATATTGTTACATAACAATTCCATTTGTGATGATAGCCCAAAAAAAAAAAAAAAAAAAAACTACAAGCATTACATAAAAAAACAAAAAAAAAAAACGAATTTTATATTAAAAGGATTTGGTATGACATAGGCGAACACCATAGCATAGATACGACTGACATAAAAACAACAAAGAACAGAATAAAAGAGAAAAAACATTTCAAATTTGATATTAGTACTAATGCTATAAATAACTGACTTGTAAAAAATAAGAAAACTTTGTCATATTAACCCAAAGGCGAAATTTTAGATAACGATCTCACATAAAATTTGTAGAAGGTACATATAACTAATGAAACATAATATATACAAATATACAAAATTGCACTATTTATGTTTCTGTATCATTGTGTAATAATTACATTAAAAGTTTTTAATCCTTTTACGAACCACTGCCCCCTTAGAAGCGTATTCTAATTATGTTCAAATTAATGTTTAATTTTAAAAGCGGTGAAAAAGTATGTCACCTTTTTTAACGCGGACGGACAAAATTATGCAGTCTACTATATTCATATATATAAATCTTAATACCAATTTGTATATAGATAGATCTTAACACCTACTACTGGCGCGCTACTATATCGCGCCATGTCTACTTTACATGATAGATAGTTTCCTTGTAAGGAGCGAAATTAAAATGTTCTTAACTATATTTTAAGTTATTAAGGGGAGCCTTGAGTACCCACCACCGTTCATTTACGACGCTTCGCGTCCTTTGCGCAATGTGGCCCATTTTCAATGGCAACCTGCGTACAGAAACTTCAAATGTTTCTACTAAATGCCAATAATACACACCACATCGACACACCGACCAACGGACGGACCGACGCGGCTTAATCGATTCAGAATTGCAGTCTGATTACGAATATATAGGTACTTACATATATATATATATTTTAATACCACTATGTATATAGATAGATCTTAACAGGTCCTTGTAAGGTCGTGTAAAATGTTCTTAAGCATATTTTAAGTTATTAAGGCAATAACAAATAAGAAAATTATACTCGGTTGAGGGCGAGCGTTGAGTACCCACCACCGTTCATTTACACCGCTGCGTGTCCTTTGCGCAACGTGGCTCCTTTTCAATGCCAACCTGCTTACAGAAACTTCAAATGTTTCTATCAAATGTCAACAATACTCACCGTACGGACACACCGACAAACAGACGGACAGACATGGCTTAATCGATTCAGAATCTCGGTCTGATTAAGAATATATAGGTACTTTGTAATGTCTCCGAAGCTTACTTTTGGATTTTGCAAACCTTAAGGAAAAAAAGCAGCTCGTTCATTAAAAACATAAAAATAATAATTCAATTAATTTCGATTCATCTTTTTAAGTTAAATTAGACTTAAGTTGCCATTGCTACCCCTTTTAATCATAAATTTTTTTTGCAAACATAAGTAATATGACTATTATCGCAATTCATCTGACTCTGTTTCGGTAGACGAAATATTGTTAATGATTAATCGCGTTATCTATACATTTTACGCGACATAGTGTAGGCATATTACCTAATGATAACACATAGCCTAAAACTAAAATTAAGTTAATTCATCCAAGACACATTTTTTAACAGCTTACAGCTACAGGACATAAAATTATCGAAAACTGTCTGATGATTTCTTCAATGCTTTGTTTACATCGCAATATGATCCTGAAATGCAAATGTGAGCTTCTTGCCAAGGGCGTCCTATTCTCGTTCTCTTCTTATAACGTTACTTTAGGTAACATGAGCTGTAGCTCCTTTTAATTTGTGAAAGCCTATCATTTCATCATTCATCACTGCAGTACCTTAATAATTATGAAATCGAATGAAATTTTATCTGAAATACAAATCCTAAATAATTGATTTAACCAGAGACATACATTCTAAGATTAAAGTTTTAAAGCACTAGCATCTAGGGCTATTAGTTTTATTAATAGTTCTACCTAACATTAGTTTTGAGTCAAGGACCATTGAATTGCTAGCCGAGAACCTTTGCTTGCTTTTTTTATCTCAACAAACGAGGCTAAACCGTAAGAGTCAATGGCAATCGTACTTACATTACGTCACTTGACTATTTTGGGAACCAAATTGAAAGTTTTACATATGTATCAACCGCGATTTCAATAAAACGTCATTATGGATGGAGAAGTGAGGAACGAAAAAGAGTTAGCGAGGAGCAGCAATCTAGTGCCCAATCTTTTTATCGACCAAGCACTCACTATAGATACGATACCAAAGTAAACTTCTATCGCACTTGAGAGTTGAACACGCGAACACTGTACTTCCTATTCGCAGTTCGTATCCACTCGGCTACTGATACATCGCACTCTTAAGTTACTTCTTACTAAAGATTGCAAGTTACTTCTATCTGGAAATGCACTTATATCTCATTTATCGCACTATTGTGATCTTTATCGCTCCTACAGTATGTAAGAGAGTGAGCAAAACATAATTTATTTATTATATTTATTCACGACATTTTAAATGAATTAAATCAAAGTAATTTCTATGCGTTGCTTTTGAATTTCAGTTGACATAAAATGATTAAGAAAATTTAGTTAATGAGCTAAAAGCAAAGTATCGTTAATAAAATTGTGAAGCTCTTGGCAGAAGACATTTAACCTTCATTTTATATTTATACCTACGCCATGTTCTCCGTTTTTATTCGTAACTTTAGCCAATTAAGATACAATTTTTTTCTTATCCTTTTTCAGTTCACCAATTAAGTTCAATGTACAAACAACAATGCCAACAACCTTTGTTATGCCACGTGTAACACATTCAAACGTGAATACATAAACAACAGAAATCGATAACAATGTGTAGCGGAATTTTCAGAAGAAAACAAACTTTTCAAATTTTATAAATTTTCGTTATATTTTTATAGAAAGAAAGCAAGTTTACTTGCTTTGGGCGGTTTATGGTTCCAGTTATCGATCGCGCATGAAATTGACGTTCAACTTTGGGCCGACCAACTAGTAGGCGAGTTAATGGTACTCAATTGTGTATGAATTTTGCTCGTTATCGAACGATCATATTGTTTAGAGATTGCATCATGTGAACGAGTTCGATAACTAGAACCGTAAACTGGCCTCAGAGTATAGGTAGACAGGAGCTTTAACTTTTGGGCCAATAATGTGTACTTTGGAGTTTTACAAACGGAATAATAAATTCGATACACCATCGTTCTTACGCAGTCGATTAAATTGAATTTCGGTTTTAGTTTTTAAAGTTGTAAGTTTGTTGGAAGTCCTCCACGTATTCGTAATATATTAGATTGATAAGAGAAAAATTCCGATGTTCTCTTTCCTTTCAATGATTCATGAAACTATTGCGCACATATATATAAGAGAAAGGAAGAAGAAGAAGAACCAAAAATACCTGAAACCTCTTTCTTTCTCTAGAAAGTTTTACTAACTGTTAAGAAAGTTTATATCAAAAGCTCATTTAGCCCAGTGAGAATATCAGATCCATATGCACGGTGTAGGTCGGTTCCATCTACTGCACTTACTCTTCCATCTCGCAATCGAATATTATCTCTTAAGTCGTAAGTCCGAAAACGTATAGAACCTAATTGGAGATAGATTCATTAGGAAAGTTTAGTAAGATTCTACTAAAAGGGGTAACAGAAGCTTCCGGAGCAGTGTACTACTTCGACCTAGCATTTAAAAACAACCCTTATGGGATTTTCTTGGTGATTTGATGTTCGTTCGGAAAGTTTGCTTACTTGGTATGGAGTTACTTAGCAACCTAATGTCTGAGCTTGAGAAAAGTAGAGACATTAAATAGTTCCCGTCACTTTCGCCAAAGAGCTTGCACGCTTCTCCATACCACATAGACTAATACATAAGACGAGCGACTAGGAAGACGACTTATTGGTCAGTGCGGCAAACTAAGTTTCCACTCCAATCCACTTCTTTTTTCCTGATCATCATTACTTGTATACACTTACAGGACACTCCCCCTATCATCAAGTGCTTTCATCTGTCATTCGCTAGGGCGATGAACATAACTCATTCTCTCTCCGTGGCGTTAAACTTTCACGATAGAAGTCTAGGTGAATCCTAGGGACATCAAATCGAGATGTGAACAAAGTACAAGCCAAAGTTGCTGCCTGATAAGTAAAAAAAGAAAATAGCTGACGATGATCAACCGATCTCAATGAATGTGGGAGCATTTCTTTGAATAGGAACCTCCCAAGAACTTCAAATTCGCCGCCCGAAGCTCATGATACACAAATGACATTTAAACAGATTATTTATATCGGATTTTGGAATAAAGATGCGATTTCTCGTGCATATTGACGTGATAAAGACAATGCAAGTTTAAAGTAGGGAACCTCTTTATTAAGTTTTGTATCAAAAGAAATCGAGAAGCAAGCTCCCTGAACTCTCTGAATATACATATAACGTTCGAACTTTATACGGTCTATCGCCCCTATCGCGCACTATATAAGACCTTGTGATGTGTATATCAAGTCTTTGCAAATAACTAACAAACAAATGAGTTGAAAACTTCTTAAGTATTTCATTTACACAGCATTAAGAAGTTATTTCAGTTACTTCATTTCGAAACGAACAATAGAGGCCATAAATCACGGCACCTTTTACGGTACTCGGTTCTCTCATAACATTTTCGTTATTTATCTGAATCAATAAAACTTAATTGAGTTGAAGTACAAACATACTCCATAACAATATACCTACGTAATGTATATGTATGGGCGCATAGATAGAAAGACATTCAAATAAACATAATAAACAGATATAATTATGACAGAAGTGTAGTCGTCGGTTATGGAAAGTTATTACTCAGGCAGTAATTATATTTTGTATGTATTGTAATTATGTTTGCAGGAAAGCGTACGGTTATGCATACTTAAAGAACAACATTTAGAGAGGCCAAGTATAATATATTACATACACATATATAATATGCTGCATATACATGCATTGTATAGTTATAATAATGTCGGTTGACTTTATTTTCGGAGACTGCTTGCTAAACGAGTTGAAAAGAAAATAATTTTAATTGATGATAATTTCAACAGTAAAAACAGAAGAACATTTTAACATATCTATTTGTGTGTGTGTGTGTGTGTGTGTGTATATATGCGCATACACACACGTATATATCAACTCATTAGCATAATTACAATAAATTGCTGCTGTATAATAATGCAGTGCAGTGCTTTAGAAAATTTGCATAAATTTAAATAAATGCCTTAAATAATTAGTGGATGAATTTAACTGCAATTAAAACTAAGGAGAAATTTTTTTTTTATTTATATTATTTTTGTTTTTCGCATTTCGAAAAATTCAAAAACTTAAACCCCGTTTTATGTACTCTTTTATCATCATCGGTGCTTTGCGTGGAAAGTCATATGTACTTATGACTATTGATTTCTTACTCTTTTGCTCTATTGGTTGCTGTCTTTTCTTTGCTTACTTAAAAAAAAAACACAATAAATAAAATTACTATTTAAACGGCATATAAAACAAATTTCAATACTTCAATTTTGCAAGTCATATAAACGTCATCATCGACAAGTAGTGAATATCAATATCACTCAACACTTAAACAAGTGTAAGTGTATGTGTTATAATAACTGAGCAGAAATGAGTCGAACACATACGTTTATGATTCCCTAGGCGTTGTTTTTCGGCAATTCAAACTAAAATATGATTCAAAACGTGTGCATACATGTCGTTCGCCATTTCATCAATATTGAATAGAAATTTACACAAATGTTAGTGATTATGACGCTTTTGGCAAAAACTTCTTGCTTTTGTTGCTATATACCATAGTATATGTAGTATATGCCTGTATATACAAATTTGTGTATGTGGTGTGCATATGATGTTCTCTAAGGTGTTAACTGATGTTTTTTTCCTTGTTGTTGTTGTTGTTGTTGTTGTTGCCTTTGTTTATGTTAGTATTCTAGTTGCTTGATATCATCAAGGTCAACAATATCTTTGTGTTTCTGCTTTGCCAGCCCTAGCTGTGCCTAACATTGAGTTTTAATTACAAGAACGTTTCCGTGCTTTTCTCCTGTATTTTTTTCCCCTTCGGCTTTCCTTTCTTTTAGGTCTTTTTCTTTTTTTTTTTTTCTTGTATAGTTTTTCATATATCCAAAAACAACACATCACTAATACAAGGCTTACATGTTTATTTTATTGAAATCCATATATACGGCGAATAAACAACATTCTCTCATTCCGCCGCATATGAATGTAAACTATACGAAGCAGCTGTTCTCTAAAATGAATTGCGCTGCCACATGCGGTGTCACAGCGTCATTTATTTATTTCGTTGGTTTTTTGTTTTTTGTTATATGTTTTTATAACTGTGTGGCGTCAAATTTATTTATCGACATTTTTTTTCCCATAAAGTTGAAAGGTCATTAGGTAAAATTGCTTTCATATTTACATAAGAAGAAGAGAGCAAATAAGAGAAAACTAAAAAGGCTTGTTTTCATCGTGCATGTGCTTATACGCTTCCAATCTTGAGCCTTCTTGTACGTATCATATATTTTCAAAAAAGAAGAAGTCTATTAGCGAAGCTAATGTCTATTGAACATGCCAGTAAGCAGTTAACTATCAAGGATTGCGTTTATCTAATTAACTTAAAAGTCAAATGATAAGAAACATTTAATAGTCTTCAAGAAAATCTTATAATTTTTAAGTCAGAGATAAAATTTTCACAGTTTCTTTAGCAGTGAATTAATCAACGAATACATTACTATGGCGTATGAGTTACTTATTAATCGAATAAGTAAACATAGAAGTTATTTACAGGCAAACAACATTCTATTAATTTTGTGCTGCTTAAAAGTATGCAACGGTTTCAACATGTTGTTATATTATATATACTTTAAATACTTCGTCTACCTGTTAGACAAATTCTTTTGAATATTTTAAGAGTCAGCATAATATAAAACGAAAAAATTTTATCTGAATGATACCTTTTATTAGAATCGAGAGTATAGCTCGAACACAAGTTTCTACATTAGCTTGATTAATGAAAACAAAATTGTTTAACATAACTCACGAGAAGGATGTATTAAGTTTGGGGGGATAAATTCAAAGCTGAGAACGACTTGAAATATTCCGAATCATTTTTGAAATCATCCACCTTGATTTTCTGAACGTATTTCCCCATAACTGCGCGTCTGTCAGTCTGTCTGGGACATTTAGATGAAATTTGATTCATTAAGCTGTGTTGGGACAAGGACAAACGATGACTAAAAAGGGATTTTATCGGACCTCCTTAGGCATAGACTTGCTTTCGTGCTATAAAAATCCCCAGTTACGGAGAAAACCCTGTCAAAGCGTGAAGTGAAGGAATTTCAGTAAAATTTTTGATTTGCCTTTCATCAGTACTTCTATCATATTACTAGCCTACGTTTTCTGCACCAAAATCCAAGCCAGATTTTAAAGCTGTAAATTGGCTTGACTCGATCAGTTAATGCATTGTGTTGTCAAAATGAGCACTTGAGCTAGCAATTTACGTGTCTTCAGTTGAAACTTCTACTTTCTGAGCCAGATAACGAAATCCGCCTAATAAAACATTTCAGATACAATTCGTCAAGGGATTATTTAACATCACAAACAAAGTTGTATGGAAGGTAACCATTAAGCCCTTAAGCAGGTCTTGCAGAGCTTGCAGGGATTATCATTAGGGAGGACTAATGCAATGTAGAAGCTTGCAATGTAGAAGCTTTTTTTAGCTTACTTTATAAATACGAAGCTTTTCTAGAGACTACCATAATCTTTCTGCGAACCCTGCGAGAAGACCACTGACGGAGGATTGATGCTAACGGCTTTATAGTATTGGTGAGATTTTTTTCTAAAAGCTATAGACGTTTATATAAAATTTTTAATACAATTTTAATACGATTATCATAAAAAACAAAAGAACAATTTAATCGCCAGAGATAGTTTCGTTAATTCATAAATTATATGAAAAGTGTAGAATAAAGGCGAGATAAAATCAGTTGCAATTGTAATAAAAAAATATAATTGATTAAAAGCCGATTAATTAAATTTTCCGATATGAAATTAATTTGCAATTTATGATATGATTTTAGTTGAATTGAATGGACGAGATACATCCCATACACATGCACATATATTTAATCCGATTATTTGGTATCACGAAATATCCATTGTTCAATGAGATGACACGCACATCAGCTTGCTTGTCAAACAATATGAATGCGTGTACAAAACAGATGCATATAAGTTTTAATAAACATATCACCGCAACATAAACCTAAACTACGACTACATGGTATAGGATTGGCCGCATGATATAATATTTTAAATACAAGGAAAATGTAGGCATAAGGCATAAATACGCAACGGACGTGTTTTTATGGACACTTCATAAATTGTAACATGATAAACAGAAATTAAGCTTAAAAAGGCTTACAATTTTATGCAATAAAACAAATAAATAAACATAAAATGTCACAAGCATTTATGTGTACAAGCTTAACCGGTCATAAAATGGTCAATATATCTGTATGCATGCTATTGACGTAAGACATGCTGATATAAACATTTCCAAGTAGCTATGTACACACAGAACTTCTAGCATTCTGTGGCTACAAGCATAAGATAAATTTCTTTATAACAATTCTTATAGAGTGTCGTGTCGATGCCAAAGGCAACATTTTACGCAATTATTTGGACTTTTCATTATGTTTGGTTATGTTTTCATGTACATCGTGATAAAGGAGAGATTATTTTAAGCTTAAAGCGAAACATCACTTAATTGCTTTTCTTTGTTTTTCAATGAATGAACTTTAAAATAATACAAACAACAAATGATTAGAACAATGTAATCGTAACGTGGTACTAAAGCGTGGGAATGCAACATATTGGATTGGCTTGAGGGTATTTTTGATATTTACAGATAGCATTAAAAACTAATTTCCAAACATATTTGCCAGGGCATCAAGCTGAGATTTGATATCAATCAAACTTACTTAGCACTGACTCCTTATTAGATCTGCTATCACAAGTTTATTAAAATAAAGTTAAGGTACATACGTATATAGAGGGTTTGAAAAATCTCCGGCTTGAACGTGGACGTGGCAGCACTTATGCAGAAAATTTGGGAAATATGTGCTTGCAGTGATAATCATCTGAGTAAATCGATACGAAAGTGTTTGTAAAAATGGAAACATGGAGTATCGGGCTGTCATTAAGTTTTTTTTTTAAGACGACTAATCACTCTGGAGTTTTCCTCTATTAGTGTAATATGACGATAATCAGAAGTAAGTCTAAAAAGCGAGGTGGCCGCATTCCAATAAGTGTGTGCCCAATCAGTACATGTTATGCCTTCACCAACTAAGCACTCATTATAACTACGACCGAAGAAAACTCTACAGCAAAAAGATTTGAACCCGCGAACACTACACAAATCAGACGCGATTTGGAAGCCAGTCTACATAATTATGTCTCATTTTGAAATTTCGGGACGAAAAAAAACCGCAACCACTGACAAAGACATCGGCCAAATTCACCCAATAGAGCGGGATGATCGTCAAATTAAGCTTAGAGAGGTAACAGAGATTACGAATTGTTTAAGGAACCTATGTATTGCGTGTTGAATCAACATTTAAGCATGGATGAAAGCTGACCGCACGCTGAGCGCTGCGTTTGTTCAGAGTGGAGCCCAGTTCAGTAAAAAAAAAAAAAATTGCATAAATGGAAGCCTGATTTGCTTCTCTACTTAACATATTTTTCCTCTAGACTCCATTCTGTTAGTTATAAACAAATCTCAAAATGATGCGTCATGAAAAAGTTGGGATCATATAGATGAAGTTATTGGGGTTTTTTTTCGAATCGACCTAAAAAAGATTGCGGAACCGTTGGAGTAATTGTGTCTCTCATGAAAGGAACTATGTCGATGAATAAAACCTAAGTTTGCAATGAAAACAAATTTCTATCTTACTTAGGCCGGAAACTTTTCAACCGATCCTTGTGTACCTTGCGGCCAGTTACAAATATCTGTACCAAGTCAATCTGTTCGACTAACTCACACGCTTACATTTAATATGATTACTTTAAAGTGCTGTCTACCAAAAAATTCGTCCTAAGATGAAATATCACTTTTTTGCCTACGAGAAGCAATGACCGTTTCGCATATTCACTTGAACCGTCTTGTCGAAAAGAAAAAACTGCATGGTATAGGAAAGATATGAAGAAATTTGTAGAAGAACACTTCTTGCAATAGTTTTTTGCTTTGTATAGGCGTGAGTAGGAAGCATACGCCAGTACTCACTTATTCATAGTCAAAAGTAGGTAATTGGATTAAAAGTAGATGATGTTCTAACGGAGATAATGTTTTATTTGCAAACTATGCTAAGCAAAATGGTGGGATTGTGTCTCAAGTTTATTAAAATGCCAAGTTGGAAAGTTACACGGATAAAAAAACGAGCACCTGCCCAAATGAGTACTAGAGACGATGGGTGGTATCATGAAAGGACTAACAAACAAATGTGTAGATAGAGGAACAAACGGGAAGAGAGTCGGCCAAACTTGGCCAAATCGATATAGAATCTTAAGCTGTTAAAGGAAATAGACAATTGATGGATGGACGAACGGATGTCTCTGAGGGTTTAATGTGGGTACTTTACCTCGAAGATTTAATCCCACGGTACCCGATGACACATGGGTTAATTTTGCATATTTGGCGCCCTCGAGAGTGTTAAACAATCCCTATAAGCTAGATGCCTAAACTACACTGAAGAAACCAAATATGTTTATGATGTAAGGCCCAATAAACTCACTCTGGGGAGTGTTGAGGCCTCTCATTACCTCTAATTATTCGCTCTAGGAATGATAGAAGCCACAACCACCACGATGCCACCCGAAGGGCCGTACCCACCAGTCAGGACTCTTGGTCACTTGATTAACTGCTGCGTTCAAACTGGGGATTGGACATATTAGCTTCCACCGCGGTTCCCACATGTATGTAAGGATGCAGCTTCCCCCCCGTCGGGTCTTGGCAAGCACCAATCTACAGTAGAAAAATGCTGTCACCTCTACCCGCAAGTACGCGTGACTTTGTGAGTGGGCTCCTGACCGCCATGGAGCTTAAAGTTAGACATAGCGACGTAGTCACTCTTGCCTTCGCATCAACCATACAATCCCGCCTGGCCAACACCAGACTATTCTTCTTCAAGATATATTAGCGTCGGGTGCTACATCTGACATGGCGGGCGAAAACCATGCGGACAGGCGGACAGATGACCAGCAGGACTAGTCGAGGGAAAAACAGACAATTTTGATTAGATCGTCTAAAATACATATCTAAAGCTTGCAAAATGTCAGATGAAAATTTGCGGACGTTATGGACGTAATGACAAAACGAATGGGCAGATAAAAAACGCGCGTGGATTTTATCAAGTTGTCTTAGAATCTTACGTTGGTATACGTTATGTATATACGTTACTAGCCTAAAAAAAATTTTTTTTTTGTTTGTATTATGATATTTCAATGTTTCATTTTTTAAATCTGACCCTATAAGTTCTCAGGTCAGACGAAAGAATCAATAAATGAACCTATGAGACGACGAAGCAAATAAGAAATAGTGAAGTGTTCGCCGAAACAAGTTAGAATCTGACACGTATCAAGACCTCGCTCTACCATTCCATAATGTTGTATATAAAAAAGAGTTTTATTTCGTATATAAAAATAAAATTAGTTTCTTGCCCACCTCTTATATGCAAACGTTCCTGAACACTTAAACAAATACGCTTCCATAAGCAAACATATGTTAAATTGTAAGAAAACCGCAAACATAACCCAGACATGTACGTTTTAATATAAAATAACAGAAAGAGTTACATACATATTTAGCAGAGCGCACTTGAATACACCGGAGAAACAACTAAACTAAACATCAAAAGCACATGTGCTTTTGTATATTGTAGAACCAACATTACCAACAAGCGGTAAATAACTCACTGCATATTTTTGTTATTTTGTTATTTCTCAGTGAATTTATGCGAAATACACATTTACATGACTCTTAAATCTGATTTGATAGAAAAAATGGAAAAAATTACAAAGGAATTTTTGAAGAGATAATCATGACTTTAACAAGACTACAAACAGTTATGTCCGCAAGTGATGTCTTAAGGGACAAAACTTGACTAAATATGTTCCGTCATTCATGCCGATCAATAATGTATAACGTTTCCAGCTGATGCGTGATTTTTTCGTTTACGTCTAGATTTTCAAAAAGCATGTGAAAAACTTAACATTCATTTTCATCCTCTGACTTTATAAAAATGCACACCCAGTAGAGTATTAGATATCGTTAGACTTATTGGATGTGTTGTAAATCTTGTAGACAGATACATGCATTAATTCTTGTACTTCTAACTGAAGAAGAAACATACGTTCAATTAGCAGACCACAAGGCAGCACATAATACACAAATCTCATGCACATAACCAAAGATACGTCTATATAAAAAGATTTATAAACGCATACACTTACGCATGTTTAAGGAAGGTTGTATGCGTTCAAAGGGAACGGTAAGTCAGTAAAAAGTCAGTAAACAAACGAGGAAAAAATTTCAGATTTTCCTACTTTTACTGACTACATACGTGCAAACGTACATACAAACTTAAGTATGTAAACAGATTCACACATATGCGCACACATACACACACATACACATACATTTAAATATGCTTTGGATACATAAATGAGCATTCGCTTGTGAGCCTTTTGCAACATGGTCTGTCTAAGTAGGTGTGCGAGCAAAACCATTCTAATGGTATATGATTTCGTATAATGAGTAAATGATATATTTATGTATGTACTTGTGTACGTATGTATCTGTTTATGTATTAGCGACTATGTGCCTTTCGTGCGTTTACAATGAACATGATTGTGTTTGTTAAGTAATGAAAGAGTTGCTCTTAGATATTTGATTCCCAACCATCGCATTCCTTACCATTCATTCATTCATTCGTGCATATGCACGTATACTTAAAAGCATACACATTCACATCCATAGATTTCTATCTTTAAATCTGTTTGTTACACATTTCATATATATGTACGATTGCATGCTACAAATCTGAATTGGGTCAATCTCTAGATAATTCTTTGTGCTCGCTCTCCTGCAGTGCACTAGAAACAGAAGTTGGTAAACAACCGCTTTAAAATTTAAATCCCATTCTATTGTATTTGAAAACATTTGCTGCTATTAAAAGAAAGAAAAAAAAAGTCTTAAAAAAAGTCATTGCATAAATGAATTTTTTGTTGACTGAAAATTGTTGACATTTTCAAATTGTTTTTTTTTTACTTTTTGCTTTTTATCAGCAATTCTTCTTAGTATAAAAATATAAAACGTTGCTTATGAATGTTTCAAAAAAAAAATTTAAGAATTTCTGATTACACTAACATTTTTTTTTTTTTTAGACAAAAGCAATTTAAATAAGTTTAAAAATTATTTAAAAATTCTGTTTTATTTAGAAATAAGTTTAAAAAATATTTACAACGCTTGCTGATATGCTAAGTTTTTTATTTAATTTATAACACCCAAAAGTAAACTTTAAAATTTTTATAAAAAAAGAACAAAACTGCGAAATAGTTAAGTAAAGTTCATCCTTCGGTCTGAAGCTAAATCTCCCTGTTTACAGCGTTCAGAGTTACGTAAGCAAAAGAAGAAATCGAAAGAAACCTTTATGCCACTTCCAATTTTGCGGTCTCTTTATTTCAAACTATGTAAACCTACCCTTACATAAAACTTTATTGGCATTTATTTCGAAGCAATGTTTTTCAAGGTAAGTGAGCGTGAATTTTCAAAATGTCGGTTCCAAATTTCTACTTTAAGTTCGTGAAAATGTCTTTTAATCATTACTCACAGCGGTAGCATTTTTCTGAATGTTTCATTTTTTTGGATTTTATGGACGATTTTTATGGAAATTTAATTGAGAAAAAAAGTTTCTTACTAAGCTCGCTTTCATTTTAATTTCCAACCTAATCTCAGTACGGTAGACCATACTTTAGTTACGATTGGTATATGGTCGTAGCCATTGTGACTGGTCAGTGAAGATATAACGCTGACGGGGTGGGTGTAAAATCCGCAGACTATGGCTATCCCCTATCTCTTTTCCCCACTTGAAAACGTGTTGCACGTATAGGATAGATAAGTAAATGGTCATGTCAGACAACAAATATCAATATTTTCCGAAAATCGCAAGATCAGAGAATAGTATAATGAACCCGGAATTAAAAATTGAAGTCAATCGGTTGCAAGTTAAGGTACACTACGAGATTCTCTACGAAAGATGTCGCCCCGCTATTAAAAATCCTTGTAAATACCGTAACCATTTTACTCAAAAGAGTACAAAATTTGTTTCAATGCAACGACTGGTCTTTCATCAATAAATTCGAAAAGAAGAAATGCTCACGCGGTAGTATTATGTCAGATTAAATTTAAAATTTGATTCGCGTCAGTTTGTATTCGAAAACAACTATAAATGACGGAACCTTAATCGTCGTAACTTTACAATACAATTCTCTCTTATGATGAAGAATAGATCCATGAATCCATCTGCATTTTGTATACATTCTTTATTGCAGTTATGTAACGGGACAATTGTTACGTTTGCGTTACTGTTAAATGTTTCTTATACACAATATTTTCTTTAGTTAGCAATAATGTCTGCGCGACTGGTCGAGTAAGATAAAGATTTAGACAAACAACTCCACAAACAACTCGTGAGTTCAAATCTCAAGTGCGGTAAAGTTTGCCTTGGTAGCGTTGGATGCTAAGATGGATGCTTTAAGAATTTAGTCTTGGAATTTATTTCTCCGGCTAAATGAATAATAATAAGAATAATAATAACAAGAGCAAGTAAATGATGATGAGATCAAAAAATTTAATCCAAAGTGAATACACTTTTATTTATTTATGTTTTTTTTTTTTTTTTTTTGTATAGGTTTTCTGCCCGTTTGTCTTTCCCATTGAAGTCATCAGTCAATGGCTTGTAAGAAAAATACCACAGAAATCATTCATTTAAAGGTCACGTAATACTCCATGTAATCATTTTTTAAATATCTGCTCTTTTCTCTAATGCTAACTTAATAACACTTCTATTCTTCCTTAATGTTGTTGTTTTGTATGCGAATGCAATTTCATTTCATTACTTAGTTCTTTTAACGCTTGACCTAATTTTCATTTATTTATACACTAACAATGATGTAATGGACCTGTGAATGACGTCAAGATTGTGTCGAGAATATTGTGTAAAACCTTTTCTTCTTGTTTTTTTTTGTTTTTTTTTTTTGTTTTCAATTTCAATTGAGAGACGATAGAGGGAACAAATCGGAATTGAATGCTTTGATCATCAGAAGAGCAAAAAATTGCATTCAGTTACAATCAAATCTTACTTGAATTACTAGGTTAGCATTTTTTTTTATTCATGATGCAAAGGGAGTTTTAAGTCAAGTCAAGTTTTTTAATGTTTTACATTTTAATTCAAGAAAACATGTACGTAATGATGAAACGAGAAGAAGATTAAGAAATTCTTGTCAGCATAGTTTTCGTAAGAACTATATGAGATAGATTTTCAATATCCATCGCATGTAAAAGCTAATTACAGCATAAGTGCTTATCACAGTATTTCCAATATTCATTCCTCTTGACAACAAATTTACTCTAGAATTGTATTTTAATCGCATCAATTTCCCTATAAAAGGTTGTTAAACAAAATTTTATTTACAATTGATGTCAAAAATCGATTTTTTCGATCGTGTTCAATTTTTACGTGCAACATGCTCGCCTCTTTTGCTGCTTTAAATTTGTGTTCGTATGTTTCGTGCGCATTATTCGATGAAAATTCTAACATCGAACGGTAAAGAGACAAACTATCGATCAGATAGATGGAATAAGAACCGAGCAAGCAAATGAGTGTGCAGACAACACAGTGACGGATAGACGGAGGAGCGGACGGACAGGCGTACACACGTATTTGGTTTCAAACAAATGATCGAATAGTTGAGCGAGCACATATGTGGATGTGCGAATGGAGAGGCGGAGGCAATGTTCAACTTGCATACATAGAAGACCGATTAGGTGGGCGGACAAGCAAAGGAGAGAGTGGATGGCTTGAAAAACGGTGTAAGCAATAGATAGAGAACACTAACCGACCGGCAGGAGTGTAGATAAAAAGCCGGCCCGACAGACTGAGCCAAGAAAGCAACAGATGGTGTCGACAAGTCTTTAAACTTGTGTCGAAGCGAAAAAAGAACGCATACATGCGCCTACGTTGAAGGGCGTTCAGCAAACCGAACTATGATGCCATGACTGTCGGTGTGATGAACCCACGAATGAAAGCGAATGAGTCGACAAACCAACAATTTGGAAGAGGATCGAATGAAAAAACATGTAGAAGAATGAACAGTCGGACGAAAGGAATTCAGTGGAGGATCGGATGAAAGAATGGATAGAAATATAAACAAACGGACGAATGGACGATAGTTGAGAAAGTAGAAGGGCCGAGATAGGTTGATCGATGAAAGAAGACGCGAACAACTAGATTGCTCGTGATACTCGTACGTTTAAAGGAGAAGAGAGAGAAAAGGGGAAGCGGGGATAGACGAATTAACACATAGACAAACTACTGGTTTTAATTAGAAATTTATCTAGGTATTGCTGGTAAGATAGTTCAAATGAGTTTGAACGATTGTTTAACCGAGTGAGAGATAACGATTAATAAGTTTATTAAAAAATAATATAAATATTAATTAAATATCGTACTAAAATCCGCAAGTCTGTCACTTTCTTGTCACTTTGCATTTTATGAAATTGTTAAAGAAAAATAAGCCATAAGCCATTGACAGCGGTAAAAATATCTGCTCACCTCGCCACCTTAACTTTCATGTTAGCAGAAACCACGAAACCGTAGACCGTGGATTATATAATAAAAAGCAAAACCGAACTTATTTCACTTATTTTTTAATAGATACGAAGAGATAAACAAAAGTGAATCCATTCATTTTAAATTCGTCAAAATGAAAATTCGCTCACATATACCCATACATATGCTTATTTTATTTTCATTCTTCTGTTTGTGTCTGCTTTTTTATCGTTGCTTTTCTTATGGTTGCTACTGTTGCGGGTTGTTGTTTTGTTGTTTTCCTTTCCTATAGCCATTGTATTAAGTCATTGTATATAGCTGATGTGCCCTAGTGTAGTAGTTTATTGTTTTTCATTTGATTGTTGTGTAGTGTGCAGAGCAACATTGTCTGTACATGCAACAATAAATAAATACTTGTAATTACCATCTGTCACACAATCTTATCCTTGCGTTATTTCGTTTGTTTTCTTCTTTGCCTGCGGTCTCTTTACATCGAATCCCCCCCTAACAAGAAAAAAAAAAAAGACGAAGAAAAACTAAAAGAATTAAAGAAGAACTTGTTGGGAAAAGCGAGAAAAAATTCCATACAGAATTTTTTTTGTTGTTTTTTTTTTATTTCTTTTTTTGTAGTACCGCGCGCTTATGCAGATGTTTGCAATTTGAAATAGAGGCGCGATCTTTCGTATAACTATGTAGTAGGCAGCAGGCAGCAGTCAGCAGTCAGCCATGCAG
>CCAG010020570.1:0-10759 GCA_001077435.1 Glossina morsitans morsitans
GCTACGAGTAGCTATTTTAGAGGCCTGGGAAGGAGATGAGTGCTCACTATAGCGACACTCATCAAACCTAGACTTAATTTCCTCAAACATTTTCCACATGGAGCCGAGATTTTTACTTAATTTTGAAAAATCATTTTTCGTCTCCGTGAAGAGTCTATAGAAGTCAATGTCCCGCTTTCTACAATCGGGACATGACCAACGTAATCCTTTGGAAGGATCAATGACTGCGTCAGCAGCACGGCCTATAATGCCAGCACACTTTGCATGCCCAAAGCGATCGCAAAGCCAGCACGTAATGAACCTATCAGATTCAGGACCAGATTTGGCACGACATGAAGTATATAGACACTCCATGTCAAGTCAAGAAGATAAAGATTATGAGGAAAAAGAAGAAAAAAAACCAAATCAAGAGGAACACTAACTAAATTTTTCTAAAAATTTAAGAAAATTTCTCCGTTACGTTGACACTGTAACAAGAGAAAACGAGAATAAGACAAAACAAATCCAACTAGACTATAAAAAAGAGAGAAAACCAAATCACCGCAATTTTCTCATAGGTTAAACGGTAAATAAAGAGAAGAGAAAAACTATAATAGCACCAAAAGAAAAATAAACACGAAAGAGATCTATTATAAAAAACACTTGTGCTGAATGCAAGAACCAAAAAATGAAAAACATCAAAATTTTAATATAAATTAAGACAATTAAAATTCCTTTTTAAAATTCTTACACCTTTTAACTTTATGCTTTTATACTAATATGCCTTTTTAAAAAAAATGCGAATAATTACGCGCAAAAAGAAAATAGAGATTAAACAATGCACTACTCTTTACAGAAAAGAACGAAGCAAACAGGCCGCGATCAGTTGCCAAACTGTACATATACTTGCAATTAAAACAATAAGTATGCAACGCATAAGAAGAAATAAAGGCGATTTATTTTAAACTTACAAGTTATTTCTACAATTTATATTAATACTAATTTACATGATTTTCTAATTTACATTCACTAATTTACATTTTCTTCATATTATGTGACTTGCAATTTTGATGTATACATTCATTGTTTGCAAGAAATGAAAAATAGGTAATAAAGACCATTTATTTTAAAGTTGAAATATTTTTATCAAATTGTTATATTAGATAGTGATAAGTGGTAATTTCCAAATTACGGATCAATTAATACACAAAAAGATTCTCATTGCTGACCATGTTGAAATATTTTAAACGGAAGTAAGAAATTTTGCGCACTATCTAGGAAATCACAATTAATTCAACTGAATATAAATGTATGCTTCATATAAGAATACTTATTCGAGTGTAAGAAAAACTCTAAATTGAGTTGAAAGAGACGTCCGCTTTGAATTTTTATGAAGTTGATCTTAAGAAATTCATATAACGAATTAAAACCGTCCGGATTCTTCTGCACAGTCTCTTGAAAGTGCTGACGGTCGCAAAAATTGCTCAAGCGGTGTCGCATAAAATAAGTCACCATCACGTGTTTCAAAAAGTGGTCTTATCTAATATCTTTTTTATCACCAATCAATAAACAAGCTTCTTTACTTTTATATTAACTTCCTTGTTGTTTTTATAAATTTGTTGTTTATGTTTAGGTAGATTTCTTTATTTTTACTTCTAAAAACGTGGTGGGTATTTGAAAGTAAGCTTATTGTTTTGAAAATTTTAAAAATTGAAGAGAGTAACAGTGTCATCCGAAGACTTACCGGGAGTGTTGTTGTGAATGCTAACTTGCTCTACATTCGCTAACGTAGTTTAATCTTCTAAATGTTTGCATATTTGTTATTTTGTTTATAAATTCTATAAAAAAAAGCTATAGAAAATTTACGAAACAAATAATAAGTTCATGCGCTTAGTATGGCCGTAGTATGGCCCTTGGTTTTAATTTGTTAATTGGTGAGTTAAGGATGGAGCCTTTGGTTCCTTTGCTTTGTAATTAACGTATTCAATTCATTGTAATTTCGTGGATAAATTTTAATTGCAGTTTATTAGCAAACTCTTACAATTTAGGTTTAAGAAGAAGAACCAAAAAACGTGAAAAAAATGCAGTTTCACCTAAAAACGTGAAGAAGAGGCAACTTACACCAAAAAACATCAAGAAGAAGCAACTTACACCAAAATACGTGAAGAAGAAGCAACTTCACCAAAAAACTAAAAATCTCGAAACAAGCTTTTTTGCCAATGAATGCTCCTATTGATTGGCCAAAAATTAGTGAAACTATACCACACAGAGCTTGCAAACTTGAAGAAAAATGCCAATAATAGTATATTCATGTGAAAAGATAATCTATAGAAATTATAAATCAAACTAGTATTATAACTTATTTAGAGCAAAGAATAAATATTTTATTGATATTAATATCACCAGGCTATTTCAAGATGCCCACAGGTTAGATGCTCCGAAACGTAATCTTCGATTACGTTGGCATTCAGAAAGGATATTCATTGATATCAACCATTGCGTGCATTTTCTTAAGAGCTTCATTGCCATGCTTTAAAGCGTCGACTATATTCATCTCCACTTGGGCATATTCAATATCGGTTGCTAATTTTTCAAGATTTTCCAATTGTTTGTCGGTATCAATCAGTAAAGTTTCCTGAAACTTTTTCTTACGCAATAATAGCTTCGTCCGCCTAGATGGAGTAAAGAAAGCGGATTCCATTTACTAAAATATAATTCGATAATATGTAAATAGTAGACTAACTCTTTGCGTCCATTAGCTAAACATTTTTTAGCTAATTGACGATCATTTTCCAAACTCAGTTCTATTCACTTTTGATATTGTTTTAAGAGATCACGTTGATGCTTTAAGCGTTAAAAAATAATATTAAATGGTTGATGATAATTAAATTCTTTGTATGAAACCTCTTGTTTTTATCAATACAGCTTTGTCTTGCTCAGTGACGCAGCTCTTAGGTGTTTAAATATGCTAAATATTGCAAATGTTCTAATATCTTTTTTTCTAACTCTACTAAATATAGTTTTTTAGGATATTGAGTTTGAATGAATTAAAGATGGTTTTACTTAGAATTGCCAATTAGATCCATATTGTATCAACATATCACTGTAAAAAAAACCAAGAAAAAAATTTAAAGAAACTCACGCACAAACAAAAACAAAAAAGTTCGAATTAATGGAAGGTAAGTAAAATATTATTAAATAATATTAATAAATAATCAAGTAACATCAATATGTAAATCTAAGCAGAATGGCCTCCGCTTACTTTATGCTGTTTGGCGGGAAAAGAGATCCAATTCCAAAGATAAATGCTTTATGGAAAGATGCGTTGGTTTGTATGAAGGTTGGCACTACTAGTCGAAATTTGCAGAAATGGCACACTTTTCGGATTAGCGATATGCTCCGTACTTATTGGATGCGCTGGTGGTGTACTAAACATCCCCCTTTGCTTAACCATATAGATAGGAATGAGTGCAATAATGATAACAAGATATAACAAGAATATAATTATTACATCCGTCCTTAGACTTAGTACATGTATAGTTCTGGTTTTATTTACTAGTAATTAAATATTATTTTTATGCACATATAAGTTTTCTAGTCAAATCTATTGTTATTATGTTAGCTTATTCTTTAACTTTCTTTCGCTCGGCATTTTCGTAAAGTATCTAGTTCATAAGAAAAAAAAATATAGAACCGAAAATTTTACCATTTTTTGTAAATTTACTTAGATTTCTTCTCGGCTTGCTTAATTTCTTCCAGCAACTCTATATCCATCCACTCCGGCGGCACATTTCGATATGTTTGATGTTTTCTCAGATGTATGCCACAAAGGCGCTTGCACTGGAATTTCGACATGAAATGGGCCCGAACTACCCAATAATGAATATGTTAGGTTTAAGTTATGGTTTATTTCACCTTTTACGATTAATGTTATGGAAATTAAAGTATACGCCGCAATTGAACCTTCTATTTTAGCTAACTAAAATGTGCACTTGTTTAATTTTCTGTTTTATTTAATTAAATTATAGATGCTGTTGACTAGAGTGTCCCGCAAGAGATAAGAAAGGTCCCCTGCGGAACGTCTGACTAAGAACCACGCACGTCAAGAAAAATTCATCGCCGACTTCAGAACCGGAAACCGATCTTTTCGGCTTTTTACCATCCAACGGTCGCCATTTGCAACTTTGTCAGATGATTTAAATTGAGATGCCCATTACCCGTCGCTAGTCGCTGTAGACTTACCGCTACCTATTTAGCTTAACTTAACTTGTATACTAGCACCCCCTGTGAGGGCAAAGTGAGCGTGCAAGTTTGCTTGCTTTCATCCATACATATTGAAAATTTTCCGTGGTTTTTTTCCGTGGGATGGTGTAGATGCCCAATTATCCGGCAGCACTCACCTGATTGTCACATATGTTTAAGAGGGGACATTTCAGCTTACATTATCTGTGAAGATAGTTTTCTAATTGTTTACTCCTGTAAAAAGTTATATTGATTTGAAAATGAGTGAAATATCTAAAGAAATGTGACGCTTTTTTACTATAGAATAAATAAAAATGCTAAAAAAAAAAATTGTAAAGCGTATTTTAAGAATGCTGTGAGCGAACGAAGGTGACACGAGTGGTTTGCTCGATTCCGTTCCCTAAATTTTGACGTCAACGACGCACCTTGCAGTCAGTGAAAAAGTCGATGAAATTTTGCAACTGGTGGAGGAAGACCGGCACGCAAGCTGTCAGGAAATAGCGGAGGAACTAAACATTACCCACATGATAATTTGGAATCATTTGAAAAGAACAGCGTACAAAAAGAAGCTGGAAACTGCAGAAAACACCGCAGAGACTTTTCAATATTACCTAATATATTGTTACAAAATGATTTTCCCAATAAGGTTCATATCATTAGATCGTGGTTTAATTTATAATCAGTTACTTTAAGGGTAAAATTGCTTACAATTTACTTAGTGTGACGACATTCTTAACCTTAATTTTCTTTTCGGTTCAAATGTTCTTTTTCGGCTGTCTCAATTCTGCTCAAATATTCTGCTTATATAAGCAAGTTATCAGTGCTGTTTATCATAATTAATGTGTTTTCCGCTAATCTTTGTCGTCAGCCGACAGCTGCATACTGCGCAATAAATAGGCACTGAGTTTTTCGATCTCTCGGAAACTAGAATTGGGATTTCCGTAACAATATGTATATGTATATAAATTTATAACAAATGTATTATGTGTCTAATATTCTTTATTTTTTAAAGAGAACATAAAAAATATATAACAGCAATAAATATATTAAAATTAAATCACTTTTAATAACGAAATTTTCTTTATTAAAAATATAAATCTCGAATGTATTAAATGAATTTTTATTTTTTCTGATAGGAACTTAGTGGCCGTCGGACCCAATTTCGGGATCTCCCATGAAAAATCATTGATCGACGGAGACCGTAGGCAGAGTAGTTCGAATAATTGATAATAAATTTATCAGTTGTAATAAAATATGAACTCAACGATCTCCAAAAATTTTATTTTCGAATGAAAATGAAAATTAATGTACAATAAGTTGATTAAGTCTGGCAACCTTACACGAAAAAGACGAGCCATTTTTCTGTGCAATAATTCTTGTAAAATTTTCTATAACCTAAAATTAATAAAATCAATTTCATTAATTATTTAAAAGCATCTGAAAAATCACGATGAAATCTTACAAAGCATTGACTCTGATGTGAGTGATTTGAATTATAAGTGGATATAAAGAAGCTAAAATTATTTGTGAAACAAAAAGCAATAGCTAAGACTACAACAACGCCAACTTTTTCTAACAAACAGTGTCTTAAAACTATCATCAAATTATAGGCGCTATCACAAAGCAATAGCAAAGAAAATAACGCCAATTTTTTGTAACAGTGTCTTAACAGCATTACTAAACCATAGGCGCTGCCTATTACACACACACCTTTATAATTAATAAACCCAAGAGCAACCAAATCTTGTACAAGGCATTGATTTTGATGCGAGTGATTTTGTTGAACTGATGAAAGAAAGAAGCAAACATTATTTGAAGAACAAAAAGCAATAGTAAAGACAACAACAACGCCAATCTTTTGTAATATACAGTGTCTTATTGCATCACTTAACCATAGGTGCTGCCTCTTACACACACACCTTTATAATAATCAAACTCGATTTATTTTATTATGGACTGCTGCTTCTCCAACTACAAGTTCCGTAAGAGTGCGGGCGAATTGTTTTTGTTTTGTTGCTGGTGCGATGGATCATGGCACATTTCAAATGCGCTGGCTTCAGGGGAAAGCAATTCGACTATATTAACTTCAGCACGTATGGGCTACGTTGGACCTGCCCTAAGTGTCGTGATTTGGACATAGATGTGTTTAACGTAATTACGCAAACACGGAAGGGCTTTAAAGATGTAGAATCAATAATGAATGATTGTCTAAAGAAGCTGGCTTTGTTAGAAGATAACTTTTCTAAATGCAAATACCTACAGCCTGAATTGTTACCTCGCAAGGTACTCCTGTTTATTCGGTTCCAGATGCGAAATCGAATAATAATCTGAATCTGATTAATAAAGTGAATAATATACCGGAAGTGGTTGTAAACAGTCCTAGTTCAGAGGTGTATATTGCGCCTCTGAATGTACCAATTTCCAGTTCCCCGCTGTCTCCAGTCCCGGTGGCTCAGTCTAATGTTGAAATAGTCAATTCGTTAGGGACCGAGGGGGTGGATGGGCTAAGCAACCAGGATTCGGTTGAATTGGTTGCAATACCTGCTCGGAAATTTATTTTATTTTATTTTATCTTCGGATACTACAACTGAGAAAGTTTTGAAATACATTCAACGTAATCTTTCTATTTCTGATTTATCAATGGTCAGTGTTTTTAAGTTTAATGTTTCTCACAATCGTGACATTTCTTCTTTTAAAATATTAGCACCTGCTGTGATGTTTGATAACCTTATTGAAGAAAGTTTCTGGCCGGTAAATACTTTTGTTAAAGAGTTCGTGGTTCGTAAAAAGACCAGATCTCCTGCTATTCTAGATGAAACTTCTGTGTTTTCAAAAAAGTAGAATTGCGAATATTATATCAAAATGTTGGTGGTTTAAACACAAGATTACAGTCGGCTTTTCTTAGTTCTGTTGGGACTGACAATCACGTAGTGGTGTTTACGGAAACATGGCTCAAACCTGATTTTAACGCCTCTGAAATATTTAGTTCTAGATTTCAAGTCCTTACTTGCAAGACTTGCAACAAAAGATATATCTTTAGGAATATATATTTATTATAATAAACTGCATAATATTCTGAGTAGCTTCCACTGGAACTTAGAATATTCTGATATTGATGGTTCCCTTGATTCTATTTATAATATTCTCTTATATGCTATAACTAAGTCGGTGCCTACACAATCTGACAGTTATTCAGCAATTTATCCTATTTGGTTTAATAAACATCTTAAGCTGATCAGAAATAAAAAGAGCAGATTGTTTAAAAAATTCAAACGTAGTGGACTCGTTATGGATTATGCACGTTACTTGGATGCTAGACGTGACTACAAGTTTGAAAAAAATAAGTCTTATGCGGTGTATTTGCAAAAGATGAAAAGTCAATTTTTTTCTAATCCTAAATGTTTTTATAAATTTGTAAACTCAAAACGTAAGTTTAATGGATTTCCATCTGTAATGAGGTATGATAACTTTGAATCAACGGATCTTTCTGTTATTAGCAATTTATTTGCAAATTTTTTCGAAAAAACGTATTCTGCTAATAGTTTGACATATGAGAAATATCCTTTTATTATTAATTCTTTTGATCATTTTCCACCTATTACTTTTACAGAAGCTGAAGTTTTCGATGCTCTGCGAAATGTTAAACTTTCCTACATAGCCGGCCCAGATTTGATTCCCGCTTGCATCGTTCGTGCTTGCAGTAATTTTCTTTATCCTTCATTAACCAGTATATTTAATAATTGCATGAGATGCGGTTATTTTCCCACTATTTGGAAGAGTAGTTTTATTATTGCTTTATATATAAAGGGTTCTAGAGGAAACATTGAGGATTATCGTGGGATTGCTAAACTAAGTGTACTACCGAAGCTCTTTGAATCACTTATAGTTAATAAAGTAAAACCGTGTTTATCCATGATTTTGACTGACTGTCAGCATGGCTTCACAAAAAATAAATCTATAGCCACAAATTCATTGGAATTGACGTGGTTTATTTTTAAATCTTTTTCATTATAAACAAACGGATGTTATCCATGCTGACTTTTCGAAAGCTTTTGATAAGGTTGATCCCAATTTACTTATTCACAAATTACGTCTTATCGGCTTCCCTAATAATTTGGTTTGCTGGTTTCGGTCTTATCTCGCAGGTCGTACTCAGACGGTGTCCTTTAACTCAACCTATTCGCGTTCTATTTCAGTTACATCTGGTGTTCCTTAGGGCAGTCATCTTGGGCCCTTGTTATCTGTTTTATTTATTAATGACCTTTCTAACTGTATTAGTAATTCGTCTGTTTTAATGTACGCCGATGATGTCAAACTGTTTTACTCGTTTTGCCCGAATAATGACGCTTGTGTCCTTCAATTGGATTTGAATGCTTTTCAGTTGTGGTGCTTTGCAAATGGAATGTCTTTGAATTTAAAAAAGTGAAAAAAAAAATGTCATTCTCTTGGTCGGTGATATTCCCATCCAATTATTATTTTGGCAGCCATTTATTAGAAAATGTGTCGTCTATTAATGACCTTGGGGTTATTTTCGATCCCCGTTTGAGATTTAACTTACATTTAGATAAATCAGTTAACAAAGCCAAATCGCTTTTAGGGTTCGTGAGCCGTTGGTCTAAAGAGTTTTGTGAACCATATATTACGAAACGCATCGTTAGTGAGACCTACATTAGAGTATTGTTATATTGTCTGGTCACCATTTTATAAGTGCCACATTGATCTGATTGAATCCGTCCAACGTAACTTTTATCATTTGCTTTACGAGGCCTTGGCTCTCATCTCCCCATACCTCCTTATGTAAATAGATTGAAGCTTATTGATTTACCTACTTTAGAGAAAAGACGTGAGCTACTAGGTACATTATTTATGGTTAAATTAATAAGAGGAGATATTTACTCTTTAGCTTTGCTTGGACAATTGGATTTTAATGTTCCTATAAGACTCTCTAGACACTATGTTCGGCTAAAGTTGTTGCATTGCCGTACTAACTATCAGCGTAATAACCCGCTTCGTGTGCTTTGTAAACTTTTTAGTGATAATTCTCACAAATTCGATACTTCAGTTAATTCGTTAAAGTTTATAAAAAGGTCTATACTCCGCGATTAGCTGCCAGATAATTATTCATTCATGATTATACATTTATACATTACACATCCATATTACACATTATACATCCATATTTCTTCAATCATGTTTATTATATTTTCTTTATTATTTTTATATATAGTTTTTTTTTTTCTTTGCTCTATTGTTTTATATATGTATTATATTTGATTTGTATTGAACGGAGGTTCTGAATTTAATGCTTACTTTTGCTTATAATGTATCTGTAGCGAATAAGTGTTAATTGTTAATAGTTAAATAAATAAATTAATAAATAAATAAATATCAAATCCTGCTAAGACTATGTAAGGTATTCTTTAACGTTCGACCATCAAAGCTATACGGTCACGTCTTGTATGAAGTGCATAAAATCTCGCCTCTATGTCGAAAGCAGAAAAAGAAGAATTTCCAAAAATAAATAAAAGAAAAAAATAAAAAACACAATCATCTGAACACAATCATTTGAGGTAAAATGATAAACTAATAAGTCGCATTGTTTGACGAAATCGTAATTTCACCTGTTTGATGGAAGGAGAATGGAATTAAATAAAAATATATGATATTCAAAAGTAAAGCAAACCCGCTAAGCTATTCTCAATTTATACAGTCGTGAAAGTTTGGTGATCGGATTCCAAATAAAGCAAATAATACACCGGACAAACAAATTAGTCCCTACATATCAACTTTACATGACATTGAATCCAGCAAACCCAGCCAACGTGTGACTTTGCAAATTAAGGTATCGAAAATCAAATTAAATTTATTATTACCAATAAAATTAAAAGTTAGCAACCAATTCAGGGTAAAATTTGAAAATAAGTTTAATCGAATTGTGAATTTCAATTTAATATACATCTACAGAATTTCTGCTTCAAACACAAGAGAACCAATAATGCTAGGTTAAGAGAATTTAGTAAAATGAAAATAAAAGATAAATATATAAAATATCCTTTTGTTGCAAGGTGGGCAGCCAAGGGGGCGTCGAACCCAACTTCCCCAATAGATAACTTCACTACCTTACTATTCGATTGCGAATTTGGCTTTTCAATTAACTGCACAGGAAGATTCAATGGAAAGCGGATGGTCAAGTAAGAAATATAAATTTTCCTGTAAGCGCTTCTTGGTCTCCGGACAGCGAACCCCGGACACCAGTTTTAATTCTTACTTAGGGATCTTCTTTATTTTTTTTTATCTTATTTTATTTTATTTTTGTTTTATTTTACATATACTTGAGTTTCGACTAGATTTAGCAGTCGAATTCAAATAAAACTTAAAGTAAATCTTATACTAATTGTTTTAAAACTAGTATCCAATAAAAAGAAATATATGAAAAAAGAAGAGTAATAAAAACAATTATTCAAAAATAAATAAAAAGGAAAAAAAAAGAAAAAAAGCATGTACATAGCTAGCACAGAAGCACACCCGCAACAAAAAC
>CCAG010020575.1:0-14971 GCA_001077435.1 Glossina morsitans morsitans
GGGGGAGAGGGGGTGTGAGTTTAAGGGGCGAGGGATAGGCAGAATGGGTAGAGCACAGCTATGACTTCTTTTGTTTAGTTTCTTCCGAATAGTCTTTTGTTTCAAAATTCAATGTGAGCATGTTAGATAAATTAATGGAGCATTAGTAACAAAAATTAATAGAATTATCCTGAACCTAGATATGATCGTTCTCACCCATCCCATCCGTCGAGCCAGGCCGGTAACATGCGAAAGGTTCTCGATAGTTTAAGATAACAGCAATTTTACTCCCTTGTAGAGTAGATTCCCGATAAACGTTACAGCAGACATAAGTATAGACATACAAACAAACACTGTGATAGAAAAAAAGAGCCCATAAAATTATGCATGTTGATATGATGCATACCATATGAAGACATGCATGCTTAACGGTTTAGAAAATCACACGATTCGATACCTAGATTGGCAAGAACAATAAGGATAGGCGAACAAGCAAACATCGCAATAGAAAAAAAGGGTTTATAAAATGATGCATGTTGATATGGTACGTGTCATATGAAGACATGCGTAACGGTTCTGCGGCTTATAAAATCATTCGATTTTATACCTAAGCTAGCACTAGCAATAAGATCATACAAGTTAATATTTAAGGTAGTATTAACATTAAAATACACATAGGAGTAGCGTTATAATATTTATAAAGCTGAGATTATAACATAGATGAATCCAAACATGTTCGATCAAACCTAAGCTAGCATACGTAATAATAGAGGTATAAGAATATCGTTACAACATACATGCAAGTGAGTATTGAGGTCGTAACGTAGGATAGTCAAACCATCTATGTAACGGGACAGTAATGGTGATCGCGACTATAAAAGAGCGCGTCGCAACACGCTCATCCTTTCAGTCGTGTTACAGCAGCCAGAGGTAAGTGAACACAGACATAACTAGCTGATATTAACAATAGGGATATTTTTTTGGACTTTAAGGATAGGGGATGGCTGGCTTAGCTTAGCCGTCATCCCTGAATAAGTGAATAGAACTGTTAACCTACGGATAGGGGACGGCTGGCTTAGCTTAGTCGTCATCCCTGAATGACTTATAGGACCATTAACCTTTACTGATAGGGGATGGCTGGCCTAGCGTAGTCGTCATCCCTGAATAACCAATAGACACTCTCTTCAGCGACATGAAACGGTCAGGGACGGACGAGTGGCTCTATAGGCCGAGCCTGGCTGCGGTAACACCCGCGGCGTATTACGTTTATTTTCAGAGAATCTCGCGATACCCAAAACGTGGAGAAAAAATAATAATCGTACGGAACGAATAAGAAACATCAAAAGAGAAAAAGAAAAAAGCCTTAAACAAGAGTCGGGTCACCACGTTGGTTTTTTCTATCCTCCAATTTCCTTAAACAACTAACAAATAATAAAATCAAATTTTCAAATATTAATCGCAAATCCGCGGGTCCAAGTTTTTCTAATATAAATTTTTTGGAAAGAGTCCTGGTGGAGTCCTGAGATTACCCTGCCCAAGAAAACTCGTTACAAAGAGAACAATGTAATTTATGTATACAACCGACCAATTTATGCAAAATAAAATTTATCACACCATTTACAATTAAAAAGATTTGTTGTATAAAAATGCACTTTTCATTAAAATAAAATCCATGTAAATTATATATAAATAAAAATCATTTAGAGAAATTTGCGTAAATAGTGTAGATAACATTTTATATAAACGCTATTAGTGAAATTAATGTACGTAGTGCAAATAAAATTAAGATTCATTAAACAACTTTTATTTTTCTAAATCATTGGGTGTGTTTTTCAATAAGAGCGAATAATATTAGAATTAGAATTAATAAATTCTAAATTTTCTCTTGTTTTTTTCTTTTAAAAGCAACGAGACATTTTCTCCGCATTGTTACATTTCCGCAAACTCTACAGTGTATGTACTCAATTTTTCTCTCTCTCACTCTCTTTTTCACTTTGCGTAACAAGCAAAATTTATTGCATAGTTAACGCACATTTTTATTAATGTGGGTAAGGCATGTGTTTTTTCCTGACTATGTATGAAGTTTTCTTTCACGAAAGAAATTTTGAATTTTTCTTCGCTAATTCAATAGGTATTTTCATATAGAACCACGTTATATCGCTGCATCTAAGTGACATTTGCTAATTTGGCGCCACTACAGTCTCAATTCTGGGTGTTTTTCCATACCATTGCTAACACAACAAATTTCACGAAATTGTTAAACATAGCAGAATGCAAATTTGCTTAGCTTGTTTGAAAGGTATTTTCATCAGATGTCCACAAAAATATTTTACGAAAATTGCGCTGAACAAACTAGAATCTTAGCAACAGATTTCCCTAAACGCCAATTTTAATATCCGTTGGTCGATTTGTTCAACGACTTTGCTTCGGTAATGGATATGAAAATGTCTGCTGATGTTATATGATGTAAGCAAATTACAACCCAATTAAGCGAATGATCCTTTGCCAAATACAGTTTCTCTTGTTACGTAAGATTTTTCTATATTCAGCTAAAATACTAAGGAAAGAAAAGCTACGGTGGTGTGCTAGTGAAAAAACTTTCTAAAGCGGAATTGACGAATGCGTTGTTCAGACGGAGCGATTAAAATCAGTAAGAGATATTGACGCGGAGCCTGCTTCTTTACACACTCTTTGATAGAGGGATTGGCTTCTATTGAACTAACTGCTGCAGAAAATTGTATACGGAAATTTTTGCAAAAACCGCTTCTCCTAAACTGTGTAATCGTGAATAAGAAAGAAAAAACGATCTAGTTCAAATGGACTGATCCTTTTTTGAATCATTCCATTGTCGGAATTTGCATTTTCTCTTCTTTGACAGCAGCTGATCGACGTCCAGAAATCTTTATTATGTTTGTTTTAACACCTTATTGGGGAATGCCTTCAAGCAAGCAAAGGATGCAATTTGTAAGTAACCATGCGTATATTTTTCGGATTAATACATAAAATGTAGTATATAATAATAAACAAGTACTACTCCTGGGCAGGTCAACCTCCATGACAGTAATGCTTTATGTCACTCTTACGTGTTTATGGAAGAGTACGAATATGAAGATGGTCAACGAATCCATCTTAACTCTGACCTTTTCGTCTTTGAATATATTAAGAATTTCGGTTTGGGTGGGCTCAAATGTCTTCGGACAATTACTAATGACAAGACCAAAGTTTTTTTTGACAATGTTCAGAACGCCAGCAACTTTTTAAAAATTAACGACTTCTCTCCTAAATTCCTCGGAACTTTACCGAGAGATTTGATTTGACATTATGAAAAATGCGCGATCCGAAATTAAGATTAGGGTAATCACCAGACTATATCGCCGGGAGCTCTCTAACTAGAATAATTTCATTCCGACCAACAGTATTAAAATTGGCTTTAAGAGAAAAGTACCCCTTAAAGCCATTAAATTCAATATCTGAATATTCCCCGTAGATTATTTCATGCCGTCTCCAAAATTGTGCTTCAAAAGTGGCAGATTTGGACACATCGCCAAAGTTTGCAAAAGCAAAGAGGCTAGCAGACTCAGTTATGACGAACTAAATATTTACCTCAAATTTTGTTGAATTGAATGGAAAATTGTAAAAAAAGAATTCGCATTAATCCTTAATCAATGTGTAAAATAAACATGAGCCCGTTTATATATACTAGCACTCGCTTCCGCGTCCACAAACATAATACATAGAAACATACATATGAACATTATAAATAACGGTGAACAAGCATTTTTATCAAGAATTCTTTTACTTGCTGGAAGAAAAAAGCAAAATGTGAAGTTATATTTAAACATAATTAGCAAAGGCCCAAACCATTTTTTTTACAGAGCAGAGTTAAGCCGTTAACAGAATTCCGTTAAACGAAGTCTCGGAGGGATTTAAGTCAAAACACAGTTAAAATGAAACTTTTCGAGAATTTTTTTTACAAAATATTATAAACAAAACATGACTTTATGTAAATTAATTAATATTTCGATTACAACTTTTTTACACTATATCATAAATGAGGTTGATAAAGCGAAAGTTTGCTTAGTTACTGTGGGCAAACCATGTCCTGTGGCAAAATTAAACTAGTACGACATGAATCCTCTACTAATGTCTTTCCAACGATGTCCAAGTTGTATTAAGTTTTGCTCGCAGAACTTTTTGAAAATTGGCGACCTTAACATAACATTTTGGTACGAGTACTATACCATCGCCCATAAAAAGTTTGTTTAAATTTTTTCTTTATTTACCTACAATAGTTTATGAGCAGTGAGCAAGAAACCAATCCCTTTTGAAAAATAGGGTTATTCTCAGGGCTATTAAACGTGGCGCTGTGGGGGCGCCCTCCAACCGATTTGCCTCATTTTCAGTACCAACTACCGTACGAGAACTTCTAATGTTTCTGCCAAATTTGAAGTCGATGACTTAATTTTTCCGGCCAGGAGCATGTTTACAGCAGACATTACACAGACGGATGGATGTGGCTTTATCAATTCAGAATGTCAAGCCGATTAAGAATATGTATATGTTATGGGGTCTCTGATATTGCCTTCTGGGCATTGCAAATGTTTTAACAAAATTAACATACCGTTCATCTTTCGGAGATGAGTATAAAAATATCATGAAAATAAAATAAAAATATCATGAAAGGAATTTCTAAGAAAATTTTTATGGCACTGAAAATTTCTCTCATAATATAAGCTACTGTAGAACAAAGCTCTCAAAACTTCTGTAGGAAGAAAGCTCAGAAAACTACTGTACAAACAAAGTTCAATGTTTCTCTCTCATTGCTAATTCATGCGTGAATTAGTTCGTAAACGAATGTAAACACGAGGATTTATTGCTCTTGCAAACATTACATCGTTTTTTTTCTTTTTCTTCGTATGTTGATCTAATATTTTTTTAGGGAATATTGAAAGAGCGAGGACGAAACGGAAAATGCGGAAATAATTAACTTTAGGAAAAGCGGCAGTGGGAAGCAGATACCGATGTTTCAAAAACAGAAAAATCAGAAATGAATTTTTATTTATAATGTTCAGGAAGTGGGAAATACACGTTGTTTATAAATTAGATTTGTATGAGGAATTGCGGGAAAAATAAAAATTAGGAAATTGCATTCTACTAATTTATGTACAATATTGTAAGCGCTGTTAATGAAAATTATGTAGGTAATTGTAATGGATGTAATAAGAAAACACAGCCGACATTATAACAACAATTTCTGGCGAATATTAATAACATTAATAACGTGATCAGGAGGCGACTGTGGAAGGAAGTGCTACTCAGGCTGACAAAAATGACAGAACAGTAAGCAGTTTATTGTTTACTATTATTTTCTACGTCTTTTTCGCTTCCTTTTTTGTATTTTTTGTTCTTCTAATTTCGAAAACTTATTTGAAAAGAACGAAATATCTATATGAAAGCAATAACATACAATAACTATGATTATCGTTGCGGACACTGTTGCCTGTTTCCGTAAATTGGAGTATATATATAAATTTTGTTAGAAAATCTCACATGTACTTTATTTTATCAAGTCCATTTAAAATCCATCAAATACCTAAATATTTTATGTATATATATTTACATATTCATATATTACGAGAGGTAAACTTAAGTGATTTTTTTTACTACTTGCTGCTGTACAATTCTTATAATCAATGTTGAGACTTCAGAAATGTTTCTCTCTCATTGCTCATTCCACTATACTAATGAGCCACAGCACCAAGAAATAATTCAAGCCTACGCCAAGAAATAATTCAAGTCTACAGCAAGAAATAATTCAAGCCTACACCAACATCAGCTGATTAACATTTGTGAGTACCCAAAGTCGTTCCTCGTTTTGGACTCACGGATTCTACGTCTCTGGAGAGGGGAAGAGAGTGCTAAGTTAAGGTAAAATAGGAAATAACATAGGTTAAGAATAGATTAAAATAAAATAGGAATAAAATAGGAATAGATTAAGACTACGAATAGAATAGGAATAGGTTAAGATAGAATAGGAATAGAATAAGGATAGTTTAAGTATAGGTTAAGAATAGAGTAGGGAAAATTAGTTTAGTTTATACTCCGAGTGAGAGAGTCGAGTTTAAGACCTCGAAGAGTCGAGGCGGCAGAAAATATCAACGTTCAAAGATATCGAATACATTGTTAGCAATGCTCTAAATGTAACCGTAATAATCAATGAATAAAAGGAAGTCCCTGTAAAATTAGAAATTTCTTGTGTTTTCCTTCGAAGGGACGAAACGTCCTCACATACACCCATGCATACACATATACAATATTTAAGAGAATCCATTGAACTGCATTAGGCATATTAGATTGTATAATACAAACAAAAAAAAAATAATAATAATAATTAAACAGAAAATACGTCTGCTACCTAACTGTTCGCCAAGGGTCACTATATTATTGTAATCACCTAACATACGCTGTTATAAACACACTATATAAATCCCATAACTGTAAATAGTCAACTTTATAAACTAGTTAAATATACTCTAAACTGCATGAAATATACCTAATGGTTAACATAGAATAAGTAGAATGTCAACACGCATAGCAATAAGAAAAGCAAACAGGTTGATAAATATCATGCCTAAGCATAAAATGTATTCATAAAGGCAAACAAATATGTTCAACTAGACAAGTGCGATCGAACCTAAACTAACACTTGTAAGAATAGATATATAAGAATAACATTGTAATAGCGGGATAGTTTGGTGGCCACCACTACAAAAGAGCGAGTAGCAATGCGCTCAGTCTTTTTATTGTGTCATAGCCGCCGTCGAGTAACCCGCGAATTCGGAATTAAAAAAAAATAGAACAAGCGCGTGCAAAAAAAAAAACAAACGTAAGCAACAAGAAAAGTCAGGTCACCAGGCTGGTTATTTTTTTTTCCCTCCTACCACTTTTGTAGTCCTCCACAAAAATAAAGAAAATAAATAATATAAATAAAACGAAGTAAGAACACACGCGAAAGTCCAATCAATTACAAATTGTCTTGGAACGGACTCTGGAGTGGCTGAGCTATACCCTGCTCCAGAAACACCGTTACAATTACTTACAAAATATTTTTAAATATTTTTAAAAAAAGATCCATGTGAGATTCCTTATTTTTTTCTTGGGAATCTCGATGGTAGTGTGGAGTGAGCAAGTGAATTATTGAATACGTGCTTGTTAAAGTTATCAAAGATGAACTTCACAGGCTGTAAGGTATATTATATTCGGTGGAACTTGAGATAGATCCAGGTTTAGATTTTGACCGTTAGTTTCCATTTCTTTTGCACACAATCCGTCTAGTCTAGAACAATAGATTCTAGATCGTTCTAGGCGATCTGCGTGCAAGAGCAATATTTGATATATTTGCGCATCTCTCTTATTCATTCTACATAAAAAAAAAAAAGCAAAGAGTCTAAAAAAGCAATGACGAATATAACATCAATTGATCAATTAATATGGCGGCACACATAGTTGGTGTTGTATGCCGCCAATATGAATACAAGGCAGGTGTACAATTTGTGCTGAAGTTAGAAATGGAAACTGAAAGTTTGATTTATATTTGGCAAATCCACTTAGAAAAATTTTATCTCTGTGAACTTTAACAAACCTGCAATTTGACTGAATAATGATGTCGAAAAAAATGCAAAGACGAAATGTGATTTCATTCGTCTTCCATTTTCAAAATTAATTTACTTAATTTTTAGGCGAAAACTAAATTGTTGTTGTACTTGAGGGTACAGGCATTAAAGTAGGAATACTGTGCTTTTTATAGATTCAATAAATTAAAGTTATTTGCTATTCTAGGAAAGCTATTCTTTTAAATAATTTCTTGCCACTGAAACTTGTAGATATTCATAGATGAATTTTTTTTGTTTTTTTTTTAAAAGCATATATATACATATATGTAGGTATATATTGAGTATGTTTTCCTATGCACATACGCACAAATTCTTTTATATTAATGAACATTGTGTCTTTAGTGGAGATACGACGATGCGACGAAAGTCAATTTTTAATAATTTTATATGCGTATGTTCGGTGGAAGGAAATTTTACATTTCTTATATACCATGAGACAATTTTTTTTATAAAATCTAAGAGAATTTATTATTAATCCTCACGCATACCAAAGAAACAAATTTTTACTTTGTTCTTCAGTTTTTAAACGCGCAATGATATTCTTTATATATTTTAGACAAATTCTTCAAAAAGCCTAAAGGTGTATCAAAGCAGCTCCACCATTTTATTGTTTTTTTTTTTTTACTTTTCTAACTAACTAAGTCACGCTTTAAAGCATCATTTGTGTGTTTGGTTTGTTGCATTTGTTAAAATGTAAACAAATCGTTAAAAGCTTATTATTTAACTCCTTGTTAACCATCTGCGCAAGTTCGATTTCAAAATCATTAAGTAGACATTATATGCTATTGGAGGCAATTAAAATATTTGGCCATGTTTTGCATCAATATTGTCTTGTATTCATTTATGTTATATTTAAATGAACGCAAGCTCATGTAATACAATTATAGAAAAGCAATTAACACACATACGTACAATACAAAAATCAACTTTATTTTCTGTTTGGATTTTGACTTTGACACAAAGGGCTTTTGTTCAGTAAAGTAAACAGTAGAGTTTTGCTTGAATTGGTTTTCGCTTAAGTAATCCTTTCGTTTAACACTAAACCTACCGACATTCCATGTATACCTATTTCTACCATGAGCGGTCAAATGACCGCATATGTAAAAACATATGTATCTTAGTAAAGTAGATAGTAAATAAAATATTTTTCTGATGCTACAATAAAAACTCGTTCCCCGCTTTCCAATGTTGTATGTTTTATTCACTTTCATGCATTTTCATCATATTTTTTACAAATTACAGCATTTTGTATTGCACATTTTCCACATACGTATTTTTGACATTTTATACAAATTTTGTTTGTTTTATTCATTTTACAATATCTAATTTGGCAAGATTTCCATTCAGAAGGAACAGGATTTGTATTTATAGTTCTTTTTGATGAGCTTATCTGTTTCTCTTTCTGCTATTCGGTCCCAAGTTCTTCTGCCAATTGAAATAGAAACTCTTGCCTCGATATTTCCTCACCCGTCGTTTCTTTATATAAAATCCAGGCATTTATCCCGGCTAAATCTAAGATGTTGAGGGCCATCTTTGACATTTAGATTTTATACTATATTTTCTGGCCATTTGATCGATTACATCTACACCGAATTTTGTGCTGTTGTAAAATCTAATTGTCTTTGGTATACGGGTGTCATTTTTTTCAATTTCAACGGATGAATGCATTGAACTAAGTATCAATACTTTTTTATTTGGTTTAGCTTTATAAATTGTAAGAATAAAATCTTTCGATCTGTATAATATTGTTGAGAAGCGTACCATACTATCCTTTGCCTGTCTCGCTAATTTTAGCAGCTCTCTTTTATTTCTTCGGATAGTTCCAACAAGCGTCGTTCTTTTTGCTAGAAATTTACTCGCTAGTGACGCACTTGTAAAAAAATTGTCAACTGTTATTTCTCCCATGGCCCGTAATTTCAAAGTTACAAACACTCCAAGTGGGATTGATCATTCTCTCCCTTCATCTTTTCCCAAATATGGAAAGCCGTTTACTATATATTTACTACTTACATCGGAAGCTAACCAGAATTTTATGCCAAATTTGTCCGGTTTGTTGGGCATGTATTGAGTAAATCTACAACGTGCTTTTGTAGGGAACAGTTCATCTATAGCAAGATACGCTCCTGGTTTTTAACAGTTTTGACTGTTTTCGATAAATTTATACATGTTCAATCATATTATGATCAATAATCAAAGAAAATGCTGATTTAACTCTGCCCTTCATAATATTTCGTTTAGCGTATCCTGTCGGTTCTGATACTTCCTTGAAAATATTATAAATCGATGTTCTTCCGCTGTTGGACCCGTCTTTTATTTTTTTCCAAACACTTCCGTCCCAGCAGTTTCAATCTCTTCCTCATTTTCACTTTCGGAACTAACTATAAATCTCTTTCTTTTTTGTCCTCTTTGTATATTCAAAATATTGTCTTTGTCCGTATCGCTGTCAAATGACTCACAATAATTTTCTGCAGCATCATCATCAATATCGTAAACTTCTTGATCATCTTCCGAACAATCCTCGTCGATATTATTTATTTTTTCTAATAAAAATTGATATTCCTCGAATGTTTTGACGTTTTGGGGAATGAATATACAAATGATAAAGTAAAAACTAAAATATAAAAATATAAATCAAACGCGCCAGAAAACAATTGTAAATCATACCACAAAATATTGTTGGCTCTGTTGCCTTTGTCGAAACTATCACTTATACCACGTAATAATTTTTATTATAATATAATTATAATTTCTATTATACACTGAAATTTTGATGCTCTCTATTCGTATCGCAAGATCGTACTGTCGTACAAAAAACACTATGTCCTTTGTTCCAATAACAACGAAAACGCCATGCATGGATCCTAACCGCACTAAATAAGATAAATTTTTCAAGCGGTCAAATGACCGTTCGTGGTAGACTAGACATGGTATAGTTTGTTTTCGGAAAGTAAACAATAAAATAAGTTGTAAATAGTGAAAAATAGTTTGTATGTATATTTTAGGAAAACTCAATAAGTTACATGATGATAGAGTAACGTTGTATACGAAAAATTTTAAACCAAATTTTAAAAACGGTCATTTGACCGCGCATGGTAGGTTTAGTGTTAAGTAATTTTGTCGCTGCTTTTATCAAAAAATTGTATGTTCAAATTCTTACGCATGCAGTTGCACCTACGTATTTGGTTATGCATCTATTTATTTCTTTAAGTATGTATTTATGCAGCAGTGGTACAAATAATTTCCTCCCGGTTTTCCGTAAATTCACAGGTAGTTTGCTTTAAAAGAACCTTTGCAGGTTGATGATAGGTGAAAAGTGTTTCTTGTGTTGATGAAAGCTCTACAAAACAGTTCACTGTATTTAAAAATAAATAAAAATCCAAAAAATATAAAGACATCTAAAAACCATCTACAGACGGAGCGGATAAAATTTAGTCTATAAGGTTTAGTATGTAGTTGCAGTTATTATTAATTTGAAATTTAAATTCTTCATGTAAAAAGTGTAAATTTTTTATTATTATTATTATTATTGTTATAAATAAATTAAAATTAAAAAAAAAATTGATTGTTGTTTCATTTATATTTAACTTCACAATTATTTATTTTCATTTTTTCTACACAGCACACCATAAGTGACATTTTAACAAAAAATTTACATTTGTTTCTATAATTGGTATCTTAAAAAAATCTACTAATAGAGGATTCACACTCTTCTAGCTTCATTGTTTCACACGACATGGCTTGCCCACAATGAACTTGCAAAGTTTGCTTATATGTTAGCCTATATCATGTTGATTTTCAATCCCCCTAAAAAAGTTCTCCGAGTAAAACTGAATATAACCTGGACATCGTCGGAAAAGCTATTAATAGAGGATTCATGCCGTGCTAGTTTAATTTTTTCACAGGACATGATTTGCCCACAGCAGCTAAGCAAACTTTCGCTTTATCAACCTCATTTATGGCATAGTGTAAAAATGTTGTCATTTCAAGTATTAATTAATTTACATAAAGTCATGTTTTGTTTATAATATTTTGTAAAACAATTCCCGAAAAGTTTTACTTAAACTATATTTTGACTTAAATACCTTCCAGACTTTGTTTAACAGAATTCTATAAAAAACAATTGGGTTGTGTCTTTACTAGTTATATTTAAATATAATTTCACACCCATATGTAAAACCTAATGAAAAATAAGCGAAAAAAGTAAATATATTAAATTAAATATATTGCCATCCGCTCGACGTCACATTATAAACAAACATGTGTATATTTTTTCAATTTTTCAATCACTCGTATGCCATCATGGACAAGAGATCCTTTCGCCACAGTTGCCTTATATATTAAAAAAAAATCGGTTTTCAAAATTTTCTTTTATAAAGGACACATTATTTTATTATTCTTGTAATAGGAATTGGCTTTGAACAAACAGTTGGAATTTTGTTGGCGGCAATTGTGAAGTGAATTGAATTTGCACGTATGACGCAGATTTATTCATCTGACATACATATTTCAAACGTCATTTCAAAAATTTCAGTATACACACATACATTTGCCAAAGTTTATAACATCGAGAAGGACGTTTCATAGACTTTTAGAAAGTCTTTCTGGATATATGTTCTTGATAAGTATCAAATTCAGAAACGACTTAAGTTTGTTCATTTGCGTGCGCCTTAAATATAATTTTCTCCAATTCAAATAATACTGATTTTCAATGGGGTGGCAAAAAAGAAGTTCACCTAACAAATAGCCGCCATATTCAAATTACTTTTCATACCAACATCAGTTCTTCTACAAAGATCAATGAATTCATATCTCGTACAAAGTTCTTGAACAGTCTAATCAATTTAAAGCTGGAGCCTAATATTGAGTCAAATCACATTTTTCACAACGAAGTCCAATCGTCCTGAACCAACGTTCAGACCACAAACACCTTCTCTCCAAAGCAACGAAAGTGGATAACAATTAATGGGGTAAAAGTTAAAAGACCTTTCAATTGAAAAAATGAAACTTCGAACTTTGGTGATCAACATGGCACTACTAAAAATAGTCGTTCTCGAGAATTAAGAATAACATTCAAAAGCGAACACAACAATCTTCAGACTTTAAATATCTTCTCTCTACTTTTCAGCATATGGGTCTGAAGACGATTCCCGACAGTTGTATTGACCAGAGTAGGGTTTCATCAAAACGTTTTCCTCAATATTCGTTCAAATATCCGTTGATCGACTTGCTGAAAGACTTGGCTCAAGAAGCCATCAACTTCATAATCGTTCTGCAGACTATTCCATTCCCAATTTAAACAATTTTTTATATGTGAACCGCATTTCAAAATTTCGTAAATGTTAAATTGTGGCAAAATGCCAGACTGTAATGAAAATTGTAATGAAATTAGATGTTGTACTTGTAGTTCAAATATTCACAATACATTAAACAAGACAAGATCGAAACAGAAAGCTTGAATTAGTATTTTGTAAGATCATGGCAATAAAAACTATTTCTTATAAATAAATTAAAGAAAAATACGCATCTAATTAAGTTTTAAACGTCGATCAGTGGATATTCAATAGTCAACTGCAGTGGATATGCAACCAAGAACTGGACAATATATATAGGGTGAACAAAACACTGGGAAGGAAAAAGTACAAGCTAAATAAAGGATGTTCAACTCATCCAACACCACCATCATCCGTGAATAGGCTTATTGCTTTGGAGGATAATCAGATGTTTAAAGAAACGAAAAATCAACAAAAACGGTCTGTGATCTACTTACCTAAGTAAACTATAGTTATTGCAACGTAAATTCCACAGATCAATTGTTTATGCAATAAAATATATCGTAAGTAAAAAATTTAAAATCCTGACTCGCAATCGTGATTATCATATTTCCTATCACAAAATGCACCTGTTTTCCATTAACCACCTAACCATAGAAATACCCTAAAAAAGTTAATTGTGGTTGTAATATCAAATACATCTATATGAGGGAGTCGAAAAGACCCAAGTCAAGACGTCTGAACCAAATCACGATCCTCGGAATGCATCTCAAGCAAATTCAAAATTGGTCATCTAAATAACATAGTAAGATTAGGAATAAATCATCCGGATAAAGTTTCAATAATGAGCTTCTAAATGTCTATATGTCAAATTGATTATCAATGTTAGACAAATTGTAGCTTCAATAAAAAACTTATCGATATTCATTTTATATTAACATTGAAATATTGAAACATTTATTGCTGCAATGCAAAATGGTCGCTATTTGGGTAAATATCTTCAAAGAATGAATTAAAGATGTTTGTATGTCAACATCTATACATTGGCTATAAGACGTGTGACGCGCCTTTAAGGAAAAACAAGCTAGAGAAAAGTGCTAAAAAAAGTTTTAAGACAACTTTTATAATGAATAATGCTGCCTGTGGCAAGACAAAGTGACAATGAGAAATTTAGAGAAGTTAACTTAGTTAGCAATTATGAAAATAGAGGAAGGAATTCTGAAGGTTATAGAGCTGTAATGGCAAAGTCCTACTTTAAGGGTTATTAAAATAGTGGATGAAACGGTTTTTCGACTTTGAATCAGATAGAATGAAAATAGTGCCGTGATAAGCCGTGTGTCCAAGGTTCTAAAGCTAAAAAAAAAGTGAATACAGGGTCCCTATTATAAAATCTGATGGCAACATGTACGAAATTATTTAAAATTCTCATAAATGTGACCAACCATAGTATTAATAACAAAACGTACATGCCCGTCATCCCCCTCTAAATTCTACTATAAAAAAAAGGACAAAGACCTAACAATGCCATATGTAGAGTTCATGGATATATATACATATGCATACAGAGTAAACAAGAGTAAGTTAAAAATTGAAAATAAAATAGCAAACAACCAAAATGAGTTACACAAACACTCTCTTTGACCTGAGTCCACAAAATTTTATTTTCTGAATATTTGCTTGAAAGGCTAGCTATACTCACTCTTGCGTACAGCAAAAGAGGGAGACTTAAAATGGATTTTAAATACGTACCAGAATTTGTAAAGCGAGGGGAAAAGCTCACATAAGAACCGAAAATCGAAATAATCAAGCAAATCGCTTTTAGTAAAGAGAAAAATAATTCAAGTATAAAAATATTTCCAGCGCAGGCCGATGACAAAGAAAACCTTTGAAAAGAATTGTGAAACTTGCAACTTTTGTCAGAAAAAGAATAAAGTAGTGTTAATGAACATGAAACTAATTTCCACAATTAAAAAGCAGTGAAGCTCCAAGTCGTTTTCTTCTGCTATAGTGTTTCACGTAATGAAAGAAGTTCTATCTTAAAATTTATTT
>CCAG010020576.1:0-15441 GCA_001077435.1 Glossina morsitans morsitans
AATCCACAATTTCTCTCGGTTTAGTTACTCCGCGTGTTTATAAAGTACTTTAATTATTACAGTCACACACAAACTTAGTAGTTTCGCTATTTTATTATTTTCACTATTTATTTAAATTAAAGTATGTTGAAAATAAATGCTTTTTACAAATGAAGCAAAATTTTTGTTACGATTCTTAGCACTTGCAGACTTCTACTGAAATCATTATGAAGACGTGCACGTATTTACCCCTCTCTCTCTCTCTCTTTCGTCGTATATTATACCAAGCCTACAATTGTTCCTTTTGTCTTTTTCAAAGAAAAATGTGCGTTTGTAGGCGACAATTTGCAAGAGCAATTTCCGCTAACGCAAATTAATTTACCGTTAATCGACGAAATTTATAGAGAATTTTAAATCCTTTTTTCATCAAATATTTCATTGGAATATAATAATTCTCCTATGTGCTTCTTGCTACACCCTACAAAACCAGAGGGACTTAAGATAGGTTCGATTTTTATTTTAATAATTGATTCAGAATTATTTTCTGAATTACTCTAGATTTGTCTGTTCATCTGATGTGTGTCTATGTATTTTTGTGTGTAACCTTTACGGTGCAATTTTTTAAATGTTTTAATAAAATTTGATACACTTGGCTCAAGAAGAGAAGCTATAGAAATTCAAGCGTTCTCCAAAAAATTGTTTAGTTAGCAAAAAGCATTATTATTAAAAATCATTTTGAATCCTCTCCTATTTCTACGAAAACTAAATCTTCATATGGAAAAAAGATCTTATTTTCAATGTTTTACGTTCAAATTATATACACAGCAGTAGCTTCACATAGCAACTAACAGTACCGAAAATGGGACCACCTAGGTCTCTTTCTTGGATCATATCCCATATAAAAGTCCATAAGAGATGAAAAATTTTTATAGCAAGAAAGTATAATTTTTAATAATTTATGATGAAAATTAGTTCGCAATAAAAAATTTCCGTAACTATTGACTTCATCGAATTTGGGTTAACAAGCCTTTACATCACGAAAATGCAAAATATGAATAATTATATTAGTCGAAGTGGTGTAGGGTTTGTAATGATTGGCTTTGTCCGACTCTAATGCTTTTACTTGGCTTCGCTTTTCCTATCTACTGTTATTTGTATTACGCAGAAATACCAATGGTCGTGTTTTGCAATGTAACCACGCTATTGTATACATCTATCTTCTGCTTTACACGATAGGTAAATCGCATATACAATTGGAAAAAAAATTCTTTGTGCGGACATCCATAAAAGCAAGATATAAAATAAACAATAAATAAATAAAGCCGGAGAATATCACAATAACCATTAAAAAGGGAAAAGCAACTCGGACTTCCTCTTTTTAGTTAAGTAAGATTTAAATTGCTATTGGTACTACTTTCACCAATAAGTCTTCTCTCAAGCATTTTTGTCGTATTCCTTTCATAACAATTAAATAAGCTCTGTTTGATTTCGGTTCGTTGAGAACTATGTGAAATGTATGTGTGGTATGTTTTTATCCAAATCTTTGTATCCCCTCATGTTGACATTTGCTAACATCTCTGTGTTGGAGACCTCTTTCAATATTTGCATCGTTTCCTTGCAAATGTTTGCTAATTTTCTTTATATCATATAACCCTTGCGATCAGCATAGTATTACATATAGTATTATATCTATATATATATAAATAATGTTTTTAAAACAATTATTCAAAATGAGTTACAGACAAGGGAATGTCAAGTAAATTTTAGTAGATTTCTCTTTTAAAATTGATATAAAATCGGAAACGTCTAGAATGAGTAGCGTGTAGCTTGAGGAATATACAAGAGAAAATATTTACGCTAGGAGGACTCTTGCTTCTGCAACGCTGTTAGATACCAATCAGCGACGTTGTAAAGTATATTCAATCCTCAACGATCAGAGAGAGTTTCGGTCCATTTCTTATATGGTAAGTGTAAGTTTATTGAAAAATATATTCATCAGATTTATTTTAATGCTACTCTTGTCGCAAACAGGTTAATCAATGGAAATTCTTTTACTGAAAACGTTCGACAAATATTTCTCTGATACTAATGTGTACTATAGACAGTAAGTCGTGACGTTTCCCCTCTTAACAACGTGATTATGTGCAAATCACGTGCATTTTTAAACTTGATCCCCGGTCAGCTTTTGGCGATGTACATAATAAAAATTTACCTAACTTTTCGACTAGGAACTTCTGAACAGACGACAATAACCAGGCTCGCGAGCAGATAATGAAATCTATGCTACAATTTGCGCTGGCAGAAAAAAAGTATCTTTTAGAGAGCACCTGATGTGGATTTTTTGTTGTCACTAACGGGAGGACAAGCAGAGTGAATGTAACAAGTGCAAAAAGTATATTGCATCGTGGCCGCAATTTTTGTAGCCATCACCTGAAGAAATAAGAAAAATTAAAGTGCGATGATTTATATCACATAGGCATGACCGGTTTGTCCATACGTGTTTGGGTGCTTTTGGATTATCCACAAAACATATGCGAAAAATTGCATTTTTATATCTGTCGTTCGTTAGCAAAGAGCGAAAGGTCAAACTTCTTTGTTTTGAAAATCAGGGGTGTTTCCCTACTACAGGCGAGTCCACTCACTGATTTGTTCCATTTCCAATGGCATCATGGGCAAACTCTTCCATACTTTTTAAACTAATGATGAATATATATACTTTACAAGGTCTATGGGACTTCGTTCAGAAACTCGATATTGCCACCGTCTTGACATAATCAATATGCCTTGCAAACTTTTCGATAAAACGATCTCTTTCTTTTGGTGCTATATATAAAGAATGGCAGGCCGTGATAAAATTATGGAAATTTTCATAATTAATAAAAAATAAGTAAGGAAAATATATTCGCCTCTGGTCGAATATTGTATACCTAATATAGAATTTGCGGGTATTGTAGCGGTTTATAAGCAATTAGCAAAGTACACATTTGTTTGCTTCTGATAACAGAAGTGTTATTACTTTTTATTGTACTGTGAGCGTGTCATTTGATTGATTTAGCCCCTTTTCAATATTGTGATTTTTTTTGAACAGTTGGACTAATTCCAATTGTTCTTACTATTTCTCCGAAAGACTTCTCGCCACTTCTTTACAACCAGATTTGCAAATTTTCGAGAAATTTCCTTGCCTTCTTGCGTATTTTGTGACATTTCATGGAAAAGATATAAAGATCAATTAAATTAGTATTTAAATATACGAAAACAAATACAAAAGCTAAGCAACGTTACATAAAGATGTTCTTAATGTTTCGAGTTTTTTGCATATAACTTTATCTTAAGTGAAAAAGGATTTGAAGGATTATTTAATATTAGTTTTTGTTTCTTATGAAATACATATATTTTTTGAACCCCAATCAATAAATGCAGCTTTCAATAAGAGAATGTCCGGCACTATATGTATTGGTCTACTGTATATACAAGTGTACATGGACAGAAAGACGGGTGTATGATCATCGGAAGCAGGACAGGATTGCTCCGCGTCTCTCAATAGTTTCTTTTTGGAGATTCAAAGCATTCGTAACGAAGTTTTGTGGCCGACCGATGCGGCAATAAATTTGTACGTTTTCCTCGATTTCTAAGCTAATGAACTGGTCGTCTTTCTTTTTCGCTACAATCATGTCCCCATCTAATACTATAATAAATGATAGATGATATTGAATTTCCTTCTCAAGAAATACAATAAACTTTCGCAGAAAAATATTACAGAATACTTTACTTTTCACAACTCTAAACACAGCGCATCTATTTTTCTGTCCACATGTGCATATATTTAGCTTTTTGTACTTTCTTTTAAAACGCTTACTTTAATCTATGGGCTTGATTGCATATAGACGGTAATAAGAATTTGTTTATGTATAGCAATAGATTACGTTGGTGTTTGTGGGAATCACTATGAACAATTTTTTATCAAATTTTTTGTCAAACTCTACATTGAAAGTTTTTTTTTTGTTACAATTTTCTGCATATGAAATACCAAAGATGTTACACACTTTGGCAGACGGGCAGTCGGACACGCTTAGGTGCATTCCGAATTTGAAACTGGCCAGGAATTTATACTCTTTATGGAGTTTTTGAAGCTTGCCTTTGCGCGTTATAAATATATTGGAAATGTATATATATATATATATATTGAACTTTGACACGCTATAATATTTGGTGGGCGTGACCAATTTTAACCATTTTTTCGCAGGCGTTACAGCATCCCCATATATAAAAGTACAAGTTCTTGTACATATGTTTGCTGTAGTTTGTGAGTAATGAGCAAAACACCTATTTTTTGTTCCATTCAAAAACAAAACTATTCTTAGTCTACGTGATACTGCAAGTGTGTCGTGCCAAATTTAAGGTCGACAGCTTCAATTTTGCGGCCACGGAACGGACCATTCAGCATCCCGCCTACCTACCTATGATCTCTTTCGGCCCACGATTTTTAATCGAATTTGGGTCCGACGATCCCGAGCTACACTCCTCTCAATCAAACAAAATTTCTGTTCCATTTGTTACCGTAACGTCATCACCATTTTCAATCCTACTGTTATATTATTATATGTATTCTTCCCTTATTATAGTTCTTTCATACGTATATATTTAATCCTTTTCAACGTTAAAATATTTATATGAGTACAAATTGAATTACCTTTTATTTTTTTTATCAAATAAAAATAAAAAATGTACCTTTTCACTTGGAAAAGGAAACAAAAATAAAAAATATCTCTTAAATTCGTTTTTTATAGAGAGGAAAGCAGCTTTGGGGTCTCCGGACCCAACTTCGCTGTGTCGTATAAACATCATGGCACGAAGGAGAGCAGGATGAAGAGGCAGGATGAAGAATGGCCCATCGCATAGAGTATGCTCGTTCGATAAGCAACATTTCCTCCGTCCGCGTTTCCATTTAAGGGCAAGTACGCGCTTTTAGCCGAGTGTTTTTTCATTTTATATATGTATGTCATGAAACCCCGCATATTGGCGGTTGCCATTAGCAATCTATATCAAAATTTAACACACTTAACTTACTTCCTTCTCGGTTTCCGTTATACAAAATTAGAAATTATACTTTCCCTCTATATAAGAGCTTGCCTCTTCTGTTAACCCTTATATATGTTGGGATCTTAAAAATAGAGCCATGCGGATCAAAGTCCCCATTGTTAGTTTTTCTGGTTAATTTGGTATTATGGACGTTTATGGACGGATGTTTATCATAAAAAATTAAAAATTAACTGGCGTAAAGTTAGCTCACAAAAGAATAAAAATCGCACCGAAATGTTATAAAAAATAGTAACAAAAAATTTATTGTTACTATTTACCATACACATACTGCATGTATATTACTGGCGAAAAGTTACAATGCACAAAGTGTTTATAAAAAATATTAAAGAATTTCTTCAAGTGCAGATTTTATTGCAGGCCGTTAAGTAAGCATATCTTATATGTATTACATAACGGTAATATGACCATATTTTATTTAATGTAAGCATGTAATGCAGTTTTATTAGAACTAAATTTATATAAATCTTTAATTATTTTATTTCGTAAGTTAGTTCCAGCTTAGTTCCAGTTTAGTTGCAGCTGAGCGTAGTTTGTAATTATTGTCAATAAAAATTGTTTAAAGTAAGAAAGCGTTTTCATTTAAAAAGGTGAGTTGGGTCTCATGGGCGAGCCAACAAATTTATTTTTTTAAAAGCGAAAGAATTCGTTGGCTTAACTTACATGTTGAACAAAAACAAAGACATTGTGATCGAACATTTCCTTTAGTGCTTTATGTATATGGGGAGGGTACATTTGGGGAGATTTTGGCGTTGATAAATCCGGGACACAGCAATGAAATTGGCTTTTTCTGATAGGTTTCAGCATTTTCCAAGACATATCTAAAATATGGAGCTATGTAATGTCCCTAAAAGTTGTTACAACCCGACTTGGACTTTGCATTCTTTGAATGTTTATACTGTAACTATTCATGAGTTTTTTTGGTTTTAAGAATGCAATTAAGGGCTTAGTTTATTTTATATATGCTTGCTTCATAATATTTCTTAATTTTAATACTTATATTATTTGTCTTCTAATATTTCGCTATAAACCTCAAAAATGTAAGCTATCGTCACTTCGGTAAAAATTAAACCTTTTTCTGAAAGCCTTTCTATTTATGAGAAATTTTAGATGAAATGGGAATTTGGTCCAGTTTATTGGTACGTCAATTTACTATCATCATAAAACATTGACGATTAATTAATTACTGGCATATAAGGGTTTACATTTCCTGAGATTCCTTAGATGCGATGGTATCTAAAAAATAGACCTATGTGGTCCAAATTTTAGAAGGTTAATTTGTTTATTAGTCTACTATTATGAATAAATTTTCACCATGAAATGTTGAAAATTATATTTTTTTACCATATAGAGCTTCAGTTTTCCTAGGAACAGTTATATGAAAGGAGGTTCAAAACATTGCGCCAGCCGAACCATATTTTTTATACCAATTTAGAATGTCGGACTACTATTACTTATGGTGTTTTGTCGAAAAATTGTGAAAATTGCAAATCTTTCTGTGGGGAGTGATCGGAAAAGTGAACAAATTCAAAGCATTTTCAATGGCGTTCGCCTTGGGCCAAAGCACCTCAGTTTGCCAAATTTCATCAAGATATCTGAAAAAGGTAAATACTTCTTTATAAATAATTATAATGCCTTTAAGGCGGCAGAACACTGCAAAATTTTCAAAAAATCAAGCTCTTTTTTTTGTTGCTTAGCGGATGCTTCGAATCTTCGTGATATGTGAGAAAAACTTCACTACCCGAAGACAATTTTTCCACTCAAATTTCGAGACGTACCGTAAGCACTCCAAAATATTTTAATATTTTATTGATAGTTCGTGTCATTGATTAACATGTGTCCTCAGAAAGGAATTACGAGCATGTGCTATAGATTTCACAGCGATTATCATTTCCGCTAAGAGCAGTTTTATGGTCCTGGAATCGTAGACTAGAAGAAAAAATAATACAAGATTTATTGAGATAAGAAAACATGTGTATAACACATGTGTGTTCAACACTTTGAACATGTTTATCTCGAAACATGGCTTTTGCACCATAACTCAAACAAGTCATACTTTTGTTTTTTTAATAAAAACGTGACTTTGCTTTGTCGAAAATTGCAGTTTTTCATTCAAACATTTCCTGATTGCACAGAAATGAATATTTTCAAAAATCCCCACGTATTTCAGTAGATAAAGGAATGTAGATTAAATGATTTTTTGTTTTAATGCAAATCTGGATCAGTAATACTGCTTGCCGCAAGGCCGCTTGAACTAAAGATGTCTCCAGAGCATTTTTTAACAAAATATTTAAATCCTTGTAAATATGTGCTCATGCTACAGGTCGCAATTTTTGAGATAGTGTGTTTACCCAAGGACGAACGCTATTGGAGATGGTTCCCGCCACTCTCCATATAACGTCTTATTTTGAAGTCTTTATAAGGAACAATATGGCAATTTTTTAAATTTCAATTCGCTCAATAGTATTTGGACATTGGTAGGTGCAACGCTGCATTCAACACGCCTAGCGACTGTGCTGCACTCAGCTGAATAGCGACTGCTCTGTACTTAGCGGAAAGCAGCGCTGAACTTAGCCGAATGCAGCACTGCGCTTATAAGGTCTCTGAAGTTCCTCTTTGGAGGTTGCAAACATTTTGACAAAATGAATGTAGAATTCCATATCTGAGAATCTCGATTCGAATCTCTGGATTTTCTACACTTTTTGCTGGTATATCGTACACGTAATTCAACCCTGACATAAAACGACTCCTGTTTCGATTTAAAAAAAAAAAAACCTCTTGTTTCGATATTTGAGAACATTTTTTTCCAATCACATTTTCTTTGATTCTTGTCTCTTCAAATTATTTGATTTTTCAAATATTTTTGTCATTTAATAATTGATTTTCGAGTGCGTTGGTTTTTTTTTTTGTTTTTTCTTATAAAAATTTCTTTGATCGCAGTTTTGCATTGTTGAGAAATGGCAACTAGAAATCCGAGGTTAATGGATGAAATCGTACGGATTTTGTCGGATACTCGAGAAGGTAAGTGAAAGAAGAAAGTTTATTATTGTGTGCTACGATAGCATTTTCCGCCATCAAGAAATTTTGATTGATTTGTGCGCGGTAGAGGGATAGACATCTTTTAATTTTTTAATATTTCTACATAAACATTTGAGATATGGCGGCTTATTAAGAAATTATTGGCAAATTCCTCACCGAACTTCAAGCGGGCTTTTATTTTATTTCTCGTTTGGAAAGTGTTAACTTTATCCCTGAGCACGATACGTTTACGAAGTTTTTTTAGAGTTTTCGAGGTTTATCGATTACCAATTATAGTTTCCATTGATTTACATTTTGCTATTTTTAATTAATTGTTGAACTAAACAAGATTTAAATTTGCAGAAATTGATTGAAGACATCTATAAAGCTGTGAGGAAACATTGCGAAACTAACGAACCGAAGGAGGAATTCAATCGAGCCATTGGGGAGGCCGTCAACCTGGGGATAGCTGAATACCGGAATACGTTAGGATACAAAGACGCCATAATGAATGAGGATGAAGACGAGGCTGGGCCGAGCGACTGCTATGGCCGTAATCACAAACTAATTTATTATATTATATTATACAAATATAGAGAAGACTATATGTTATGCTGTAGTATGTATATATTAAAACAAGTAGGAAATACATGAGGAAAATTGGAACAAAATAAATGTACAAGAAAATATTAAAAAAAACAACAAATTTAAGGAATTTTTAAATTGAACCGCTGCCAAAGGAAGGAGGGGGAACGAAGAGATGTTAACCCTGCACTTAGTTGAATGCAGCGCTGCACCTAGCGATATCGCTGCATAGCTGAATGCTAAGTGAGCACTTAGCTGAATGTGCAACGCTACACTTAACTGCAGCACGGCTAGCGACTTTGCTGCACTCAGGTGAATACCGACTGCTCTGCACTTAGCTGAATGCAGCGCTGCACTTAGCGACCTTGCTGCACTTAGCCGAATGCAGCGCTGCACATAGATGAATGCGAATGAAATTGAGTTCGGTTTCGTCAATTTTTTTTAACCCTCTTTAATCTTATAAATTACTTCTGCGGATTCGACAGCCAACGCTAAGCATTAAAACTAGGAATATTTAATGAAAATGCACATGGCGCATTTAACTCGACTCAACAAATCGCGCGATGATTGTTACGTTCTGCTTTACACTACTTCGTTCCATGACGTAAAGGATCTATCGTCTAATCTCTATTTCCAGTTTCTATATTAATCCGGCGGGTGTGTTACAATAAATATGTCTACCTGTATTATAGTTTGGAAGTACCTGAATATAGCAAAGTTCTCAAAAGTTTTTCAATTGGAGTTTTGTTATGCCAGGGAATTTTACATACCCTCTTGTTTTATTATATTGCTGCAGACTCAATTTTAGAAGTTTTTTCCATGAAAGCAGTATAAACAAATTAGTCTTAGGTGCCAAAAGATTCGGTCCATATCCTACGTAATAGCTTTCGTTATTACTTTTTTCCAAAATGTTCCCATGGTTCATTGTAAGTTTACTGGATTGTGGACAAGTACCAGTTTCCTTAAATCAAAAATAAAACTAAACAATTTTGTTAACCTTTCAAGGCGCACTATTAACTCAAATCATGACACCCTTAAATTAAAAAAATAAAGGAAAATGTTCACATAATTACATATAATAATATATAATACATTTTTCAACATTTTCAAACTTTGTTCTTTTAACACACGCCATATATAGCATATCGCTTGAGAGATAACGCCATCTCTCTCGATTGTCGAACCTTGTTATTTATTTTAATATTTCGTGGATTTTTTTAAAAGATTTTCCAAAACTTTTTGCCAAAAAGAAGTACAAACTTCATGATTCCACGATTCATATACGCATCACTAAAGCTAAATACATATGCGGCTTTAGCTTTGGTAATTTGAATATGTAATTTAGAAATTATGAGAGATTATTAAAACTTAGTGATAGTCACCCGTTTTAAACATTTGCATTTATAGCCATGCGATTATTTTAAATACATAGAAAATGTTATTCAAATTTCATCAGTATGTGCATTTAATGATTTTTATATATTTATTCAATTTATTTCTTGCTTGCAATTTTCTGAATCACTCGTTGTATGGCTGGCACCCGTTAATTTAAATAATTTTCACATATACACGAATAAGAAGACTTAATACAAGCGTGAGCTAGAAATTTTGTTATACCCACCACTGTAAGATGGGGTATACTCATTTTTTTTTATCCATAATGTACGTAATACCCAAAAAGATGTAAGTAACACCCGGGCTCTGTGTCTGTGTGCCGGTGTGGAGTTTGCTGTTGGAACTCTCCTGGTCGCAAAAATAAAGATATCGACTTCAAATTTAATAGAAACATTGAAAGTTTTTGCACATAGGTTGGTCAAATGGGCCAAATCGGTCAGAGCAAAAGTCCCTAGTGGAGCTTAAGCTGAACGCAACTCCGATTTGCTTTACAAAAATTTGTGGATTTCTGCTCTTTACAGAAATTATAAAAGTTCGAAGGGTGAAATTTTCCATATTTATTTTACGAAACACTCTACTCTTTACATGTAAAAATGCAAAAAATCGGCCATGTCCACACAAAGTTACAATTGATTAAATGGTCTTTTTTTGACTTTTTTTGAGATTTTATGCTGATTTATCATTAGGCAAACAAGACAGAATGGTTAAAATTATTTTGTGTACTCCCCAAATGAAGATATATTATCTGTCTAAAAATAGGTTAATTCTAATATGAATACGGTAGAAACCGCGGTTACTTTTTCTTAATAATACCAACGCAGACTAAAATGCGAAAAGCATAGAGGTGGGTATGCGGGATTCAGCCCGGAGCGAATTTCTTACTTGGTTTGATACGTGTTGAAAAATTTCATGGGTAGATCTAAAAGTTCAAAACATTTACCTTAATCCAACAAGGAAAGTAATAATAGAATGTGAAGCGATTCTAGGTGACAGTTCATTCGTCTTATATTAAGGCGAAGGCTGAAGCCGAAAACTTGCTCCTGTTCTTTTACTTTTCAACATTTGTAGTTGCTGTAGTTGTTTGACTCATTTTTGGATCAGAATGAAGAACATTTACTCTAAATTTCTCTTTAAGTTTAGCTAATGAATAAAGAATTTGACAGCAAAACGTTCGGATGATGGACTGTGAAAAAGGGGAAACGATAGAGAATGGACGAAAAAATATATTAAGAAATGAATAAAACCAACTGGTAAATCAAAGCTAAAAATTTCTTCAGTCATTTTACGTCGAGACTCTTCAATATTTAAATCACTCGTAAATTTATCCACAGCCACCACGAAACTTGGCAAAGACCATCCCGCTCCAGCTGTCAGGGCGGAAGATAACCGAAAGGATGGAAAGAAAACCTGCATGAACAACTGATGCTTGTGATACATTTCAATATTTTTATTTAGCGGAAAATCCATATTTTGCGCAGAATACGTTTAGACTAGTGTTTCCACTTTTCACTACTCTCGCACCCCGAGCCGTTACTATCATTCCTTATAAATTTTCAACGTCTACGCAGACACGCCCGCATCTGTTTATCAGTCCAGCCACTACTTTTTAAGTCGATTAATAGTGATAGCAATGTGCCTATATTGAAAGAAAGAAGCAAGTTCTCTCAATATATTTCCTGACTTCGTTATGGAAATGTTCGCCTCGCCGAAAGCGAAAAGATCTGATAAGACAAATAAAGGCCTACGGAGGACGAGTGTTGAGCATATATATGGACGGGAAAACAAAAACGTACTGTTAACTTAGAAAACCACTCTGATCTCAAATCTAAACCTATATAAAAATATAAACTTTCCAAATTACCTTTGAACACTCCTCGTCGTTAATTTTATGGACTATAAAATAAATATATATTCGTTTCCACGGAGAATAAAATACTTAAGCGTTCTGTTTCCGGTAGCATAAACACATAAACAAATTAAAACGCACCAAAAGTTAAAAATGTTTTGTCATCCCATAGGCCATATTTTTACTCAATTTAAAAAAAACACGTTTTAACCTCTCGTTACTTAAGCAGACACTGAGCTAACATTTATATCGTAAATGCTTATGCATAAAATATAGCAGTCAGAGTTGTATTTATCAGTCTGGAAGAAGCCATGCCAGAGTAGCCAAATTTTGAATTTACAACAATGGGCATGCCTAGAGATGTCAAGTATTCGATATTTGAAAATGAATGAATTTTATTTCGGAATAGAAAAATTTGATGGTTTTTTTAAAACGACTAAAAAAATTGTTCTACCTACCAAATATAAAGAGGACAATAAACTGATCTAACATGTAAGCGAACATTATAGAGATAAAGTTCTGAACACACACTTGCAGAGACATCTAAAGTACAGTGGCATTCTTCATAATAATTTAAAGCGTGTTGGAAATAAATTGATAAAAAACAAAAATTATAAGTTAACTATATAAACCATATTATACTTATTTTTTGAATTGTTGTTATTATATAAGTAAACTTTCGATAATTTTAATATTCATAAGATGTGCAAGTAAAAACAATAAATTATATACGAATATTAGTTAATAGAAAACTAATGTTAACATAAAGCAAACCTCTACACCGTGTGGCGTTGTGGTAGTCCTATAATTTCTCAATCGAATAAATCGCGGGTTGAATCCACTATCTCCTTAAGCAATAATAATATCAAAATACCCATGGAAATTCGTGACAACATGGTATTAAGTAAAGAAGAGTACGAAACAGCTGACGAATTTGATATCTGAACCCTCACTTTCACATTGAGCTAGAGAAAATTTCGTGATGGACTAAGGACTGTTTTCGATGTTTATTTTCTTTCCGCCATAGCTTGTTTTGTCCTATTCTCGAATTTCCCATTCTCTGCTCTTACGTGCAACGCAAAAGAAGAAAAAACAATCGCAGATGTCGTTTCATAATATTTTCGATGCGTTTTTGTATTCAGGGTACGTAAGCAGTACGTAGATAATGAGTGGGCGTAGAGAACGTTACTGCAAAGGCCTTGGGATTTTCATATCGATTATATATCCAAAATATTTGAGTGATATATAGATATCAATTACGACCATGTTTTGACTTCTGAAAATATTATTGCAGTAATAATAACATTAGGAAAATTTTTGACATCTTAGTGCCTCTTTCATTTTGTTATTCTTTTTTGCATGTGAAATAAGTTTTTGTTTAAGTGAACTAAAACCTGGAAAATAAATTTTATCCCAATCTCTTTTATGTGTCTGTTCCTAAAACCCTGGGGTTCCTTAGAAAAAAGTATTTCGCACTATATTAAAGTCTAAAGCGCCCCAAGCTTTAATGCATAGTTCCATAAAAGTGGATAGGACGAAATTTTCGTCTTATCTTTTGGTTCACTTAAATGCTTAGAAGCTTATTTAAAAAATTTTTTTTATGTACATTATTATCTTAGTATTATTTGAATTTTCAAATGTAACTAATGAGTTAAACATAAATAAACAAATGCTGTACAACAAAAAAAGGTGGTTTGAAAATTGCTTTAAAATATGTGCTGGTTCTTTCTTTTTCAAGACCGTAATTTAGCATTCTTTCATTTCTTCTTTTTACACATTATTAAGAGCTGAAGGGTATATTTCATACTTAAAGCATCTTACTAATAAGTGGTGAATATATTCTTCCCAATGAGATATATTGATTTAAAGACTTGTGGGGCGGCTGAACACGGATAGTCTATTTAGAATCTGACACTTATTAGGGATGATATTATAATGATGTTCATTTCTGCGAACTTTACAGTTAATTTAACGTGTTTACCATTATGTACTTTTAATCCCAAGATATAATATCGAGTACATTAAAAATTAACGACATCTTTGTAATGAACAATCACTTGTTATTTTTCAAACTAGATGATAAAGATAAATAAAATAAATAATCAAAATTACTCTTAAGAAAAAAAAAAAAAAAAAAAAAAAAAAAAAATAATCACTTTGCATTATTAGTGCTATCATGATTTCTTATAAATTATAACATAAGCATCTTGTCTACTTTTTTTAATGGAACTTGAAAGAATTTTTAAACTATTTTCTTCTTAGAACATATCAATTTACCGCACTGCATGTTGCATTCAAGTGTTTTTTTAATCTCTGAAATGGGGAGTTCGACATGTAGTGCGACAATTGAATGTATATATTGGAAAGTATAAGCATAATAATTATATATAAGGCGTATATGTATAATTCTTTATAAGTTTCAACTTTACCAGTTGCGCAAATTATTTTTCCAGAAAACCGCGAACTCCCTGTTAACGTTGAAACGGTAGATATTTGGAATTAAAGAATGAAAAACTTCAGTTTTAGTCTCATGGTTTTTTTCTCTCTTATATGTAGTGAAAATTATTTCAATAAAAATATTAACAATAATATGAAAATAATGTATGTAATTAATGTAATTAATATGTAATTAATTAATGTAATGTAATTTAAATTAGGTCAGCAATAAAGAGTGGCGTTAGGTAGTATTGCTAAAAATGAAAACAATGCATGCATAAATATTACCAATGATTCACAAAAATCTAACCAACCCAAGTACCCAAAGAAGATGATGTTGTTGGACATGGACTTGTTGGCGGCCTATAAAAATGTGGTTTTAATTAGCGACTTTAATTACAGTTTATTTCAGCCATCCAAATCTTCCTCCAATCCTCAACATCGATTTACTTCCCATATAAATAATTTTTTGACGATTGAAAATATAATCCCTGCTAATTCGAGCCAAGTAATAATTCCTGACATATCTTATCATGCTTGAATTTTTCTTGAATGATAATTAACAGACATATTGTAAGATATGTAACCGAAAGAAAACGCGTTCGAAAAAAAAAAGAATTTTATTCTCCGATTTTCTTTAATACGAAATCAAAAAATATGTGGAAAGTATTGCAGAAAAGAGGCGTTACTGTCAATGACAATGAGGTGTTATTCAGGCAGGATCTATACAAAGCCAGAAGCTAAACCCGCATATTAATTCTGGTATCTCTCAACTACCTGACGAGTCGGGACCTTTCTCTTTTACCAACATTGATGAAATGAATCTCTCAAAGCCTCTTAATGTAGTTAAACTCTCTGCCATATGGGTCGACGGAATCTCTAAAAATAAATACACAAGGTCTCTTAACTTCTATTATCGAATTAATCAAAGAAAATCTTAATAATAAAATTTCTATAATTATCCCGCTGGATGTTTCGAAGTTCTTCTTTTCATTGCTTATTTAAAAGCTTTAAAACACTTTTTAAAATACTTTTCTAGAAGCGCATGTAATTCTATGCAATCTTACTGACTCTGGTTAGTTTTC
>CCAG010020580.1:0-20743 GCA_001077435.1 Glossina morsitans morsitans
TTAATTAAAAATTTTCAAATTTACTTTACAGATAATCTAATTTTTCCCTTTCGTCACGTTATTTGCAACTCTTATTATTAGGAATAAACCAAAGACAAAAGCGTAAATCATTTGACGACAAGATATATTCGATTTTTTGAAATCGTGTTGTGTCCAAATCACGTCATCAAGTGCCGCTTTAAGCGGGGGACGCATGTATGCATATTTAATTATGTATGTATGTATATATGTATGTATTTATATATATATGTATATAAGAAAATAGAATTTCCTTAATTTCTTTATTCATTCGAGTAGATTGATAGATAAATTGCAATAGAATTATTGTGTCCTAATACCATAGGGTTGTTAGTTAGTTTGAATAGAAGAGAGAACGCCATACAACGTTTTCTTTCTTGCTTTGAGATTTAGACTTGTCTTGGACTAGGCCAATCAGGATTATATGTCCAGAGATTGTCCTTAATTAATATAACTCCTGCAATTATACGCGATTCTCACTTTTATGTGCTTTTCTTTAATTTTATTTCTCAATTCTATTTCTTTTTCTCGTCTTCTTCTAAATACTTCGCAGAAGATTAATTTTACGAAAAAAAAACTTTAATGCAATATTTCCGCGCCAATGCATGTAAACAATTTAAGCTGCCATGACAACGAGTAAAACTATACTCAGGTTTATAGTTAAAGATGTATAAAATTTTATAAACAAAATTCTGACACAACGCATACAATTGAGTAAATAAAAACAAATATTCTAAGAAATTTTACATTAAAATTTTTAGGAGAAATTTAAAATTTATATGAAATCAATGAATGCAACGCAATCGAGACATCAATTTATTATCACTGATTTGGATCAATCGGACACTCAAGAAATGGGGGCAGTAGCAGCAACGACATCGGCAGGCCTTGGCAATGAAAAACAATGTAAAACGCATAAAAGACGCATTAAGGACAAAACGTTACACACGTTGTCGGGAAACTTTAGTCGAAGGTCGCAAAGTGTTGAATGTTGTGTTCAAGAACGTTTGGCAGACAAGCCGCCACAAAGAACCTCAAAAGTGACGAATTATTTCAATGAGTTGGTAAAGAAACTTGAAATTCTTAATAAAATTTTAATCGATTCATTTATTTTCGTTTTCCTTCCAGCTGCAATCGAAGGATCAGCAAATGGAAAAATTATTAGAACGTTTAGGTATTTTGCATAAATTCAATGAACAGTTTGCCGATGAGAATCAACGTCTCCTAACTGAAGCCAAATTATTGCAACAGCAGATTGCTTCGTTGCAACGACAAATCGCCGAATGTGACCGTTGTCGTAGTCTAGAGGGTGATTTATTAAAAAAAGCCGAGGACAATAAACAATTAACTGCCGATGTCGAGATGATGAAAACTTTAACATTTCGTTTAAATGTACAAATCGAATACTATCAGGATATGATCAGGCGGAAAAACCTTAGCGAAGAAGGTGCAAAGTCTTCCAACGTTTCCCCCCATCAAGCCAAATCAAGCTTACCAGAGTGGCCTGAAGGTCCAGTTCGTGGGCATACCTTAGATCCCTTATTGAAAGCTTACGATGAGATGCTGCGCGACAAAGAAGAATTAATCAAACAATACTCGGAGGAATTCGAACAATTTGCGGGAGATTTTAAGCGAATTTTGGAAGAAAACGGCAGACTGCAACAGCAAACCGAAACACTTAGACGAGATGGAGGGAATTGGCGCGAAGAAAAAACATGTTTACAGGCTCAGTTGGATGTGTGCCGGCAAAAGGCTGAGGTGCAAACTAAAAAAACCGAATTGACGAAAGAGAAACTTGTCGAGGTTATGCATACCTATGAGCAAAAAATCCAAACATTGCTCTTGGATATGCAGCACCTGCAATCGGCCTATACGCGTTGTAAGGGCGAACTGGCTGCTTTGAAGAGTGCCGCAGCTATCCCGCAAGACACCATAGCTAACTCTTTACAAGAATGCAAGGAGCTATTGGAACAATTAAGAAATCAACACAGCAAGGAAAAGATGACACTGGAACAGACAATAGTCGAATTAAATGAACAAGCCACGGAAACGATTAGAAAATTGGAACAATTGAAATCGGAAAATGCGACGCTGACGAGCAAATTCAGCGACTTAGAGGCGCATGTGGAAGAGCAAAAGAAACGTTATTCGCATTTGCAGAGGGAAAGCGAGAAATTAAAGCGTTCGCGTGACAGTCTTAAGGCTCGATTACGAATTGCCCTGCAATGGACTCATAAACTTGAAGAAGGTCAGACAAATCTTCAGCATACATGGGATGCCTTAAAGCGCCTTGAAACGATGGTCAGGCATAAGGAATCTCAAGTGCGTGGCCTACATGCCAGGCATTTAGAGGAAATCGATAAGATGGAAAAGAAATTGGCCCAAAGAGAAGAAACCATACGTAACATACTACGTGATCGGCTTACTATTAAAACAAAATCATAACATTTAAAGAAAAATTGAAAAGTTTTTACTTTAATAAATAATTGGACTTTTTAAAGCAACGTTTTTGGAAAGGAAGAAGATATAGGGAAAAGCTTTCAAAGTTTTTTTGCGACTAAAGTTTTCTTTTCTCAGTCTCTTTAAAAATTTGGGAGAAAAGCTTTATGCTTTCCAGCCGGTTGAAAGAGTTCATTTGTTTCCATGAAATCATTAGCTTGCCACTAAATGCGAAAAGCAGTTATTCAAACAGTTTAACAACGGCTGCGTTAAGTACCGACAGCGGTCAGTCTTTCTTACGCCGCTGAGTTGTGTCACCGCACAAAATATAAAACAACGATAAGAGCTCTTGAGGCAATAAGGTAGCATTTTTAAAGACTAACAGATTTTTTTTCCTTTTTTTTTCAAAGCTCGTACTCCAAACTTAAGGGTTTTAAATGCGTACATATATATTTTGTCATTTCGTATGTAAAATGCTCAGGCAATCAGAGGAAAGCTTGTTAAGCATGAAATGCTCTTAATCGGGACGAAGTTTGAAATTTCATTCCGAACTTTGCGTTTGTAATGAAGACCGTTTTCGCAAATGAGGGAAAGTCCTCGTACTGGCCGTACTTTTCCGAGTACAACGAACATTACATATCCGACAAAGACTAGCTTGGGCTTATTTCTTTCAGAGTCTAGAGACTAGAGTCTAGTAAAGGGAGAAAATTGTTTTGAGAGCAATCCCGAATCTAGATATAATCAGCGATCAATTTCCGATTATCATTATTGCCACAAGATACGATTGTTTTTTTTTTTTGGGTTGATGGTACATATATGAAACGCCGAACATGGAGGTGCACACACTTTGTATCAAAACGCTTGCAGTAGCCAGAAGGGTGCTCAAGCGACTCCATAAAGTATATATTTTCTAGATCTGAACGGTTCTAGACATCTGTAGACTGTAAATCCCTCGTCCTGTGTAATGTGCGTGCTTAACATTTTCCTGGCTATTGCCTTCAGATTTGGTAAAAAAATTGAAGCTCTTTCACCCTGCATGGTATTGAAAGTAGTACAAATGGGCGGAGGATACTCTCAGCGTATAATGTAACCTAAGATCATCTACATCTATAAAAATAAGAAAAATTTGGTTTTTTTTTTGTAGTTTTGTAAACCACAACAGATGAAAAAATTAAAAATTTGTACACATATTCCATGGATAATCCTACGGTACTTGTAGAAAAACGGAAGCGATCTTATTTTTTTATCAAAAATTTTGCAGCACATAGAAGAAAGCTTTAGAGACCATAAGAACTACATCAGTCTGTAGGGATTTATATAACAAACATTCTTCTAATCGCAAAAACTAGAATATCACCTGCAAATTTTGCAACGCCCTCAGCAAAAAAATAAATAAAGAACACCTCGCTAAAAATGTATTTTTATGCTCATTAATCCAACTTTAAGCAATAAAAATTTCTATACCTATTCCATGCGCAATCGTACAGTGTCTGTACAAAAATGGGAAAAATCGGCCAGGCTATTAAATATGATCCCAGCTCGTAATATGATAACAGAGGGATAGAAAGACAGATAGAAAGATTCGTTTCATAGATATCGTCTAGCATACCTGAGCGAAAATAATTGGAAAAAAACGAAGAAAAGCACAATAGAGTTGCGCGGTGCACCATCAAGCATCCTACATCATCCTACAATTATGTAGGAAGCGACCAAGAAAATGGTTTGATGCGAACCATTGTCAACAGCGTTTGTCGTTGGACCGAAACATTGCAGCGTGTATGTTGAGTGTAAGAAAATAAGAGGGATGGACTGATAGCCGGACAGGCAAGCAGAAAGTGATTCTGAATCGATTGGTATAATGAAAGATAGCTTTATCTCCAGTCTGCGTAAAGTCTGCATTACTGTACCATTGTACCGCAAGTGGTGAACAAAATGTTTAAAACCCTTTCGTTTTTGGGGGCGAGTTCTAAGAAGCTTCTTATCGACGATTTTAAAAAGTGCGCATACATATCTAGTAAAAAATTTTTTTCTAATTAGCGTGCAAAATAGAAATGAATCTTTGCCCAGTGTGTGGCCAATCAATCGGTGTCGAGGTGCCTAGACATCTGACTGCTCATCTAACTGTATGCATGAAGTTATTACCTAGGGAACGCTTCGTCGATTATCAGCGCATATGAAACATTCCATACGCTGTTGTGATAGTGATTGCGTTATTTTCAAAAAGTACGGGTTTATATACAGTTTCTGCTATTTGAGATCACAGATAACAACTAATTGTTCGTATGTCATTATTACGAATTGTTTATTTTACAATATTTATAAATTTATTTATAAAAGTTGAATGTTTGGCCAAATGATCACCACATCGCAATAACATGCACTCAGCCAAAACCAATGTTTGGGTAACCGAATATTCTTTTGTATAGAGAGTCGATTATATATTCGGATGACTTATTGTAAAGACTGTCCGTGACACCGACTAATCTTGCAATCTACTATAGCAAATATGAGAAGATGTCCAGCTTTCGGTAACGGAATAGCCATAGAGAAATCGAAGAGCATATCGGAAGAGTCTTTCTCTTCTATTATAATAGACATTCTAATATTGTAGCCTTCGGATTGCAGCAAGATTTGGAAGTGTGAGAGCCATTTTTGCGTCGATTTTTTCCTCCTCCTCTGTGGCCACGAACTTCGGCTCCATGAACTTTGCGGAGTTGGAGGCAGTGGTACTAAGTTTCTGACTTTTAAGTTGTAGTGCAAACGTACGCTTGACTCAAAGAAAGCCAAGATAGGTTTAGGCAAAAAGTCGTATTATTTATGCAAGAATATGATGGCTACGGCCCGTTGTTGACCGGATCTTAAAAGTAATGAAACTGTAGTTAGTAGATGTCCCGAGTTTATCTTACTTTATATTAAGCACCTTACAACTCCATCATACTATGGGTTTTAGTCGGTTTATTCGCACTCTCAATGAACTCAATCGTGATGTAAGTATTCTAGACCAAGTTCCTCATATCAAAGCTGTAAATGGTTGTGTAGAGCAGGTGTACAAAAACGCCTAAAAGCCAAATAAAAAAATTCAAAATATTGTTTTTGCGAATAATAGGTGGCCTAGGATAGGTTCTAATGTAACATGTGTGATAAGCACTTAGAGAGGTTATTGAAGTAGTTCAAATCGGTTAACTAACATTTTTAAAAAGAACGGGGAAGAAGCTGTTACTATGTATTCTCGCAAGGGATATCAATAATTAAACTCAAGGTTAAGTGTTCTTATAAACTTTGAAGAAGAATTATTTTGTCATTCCTGTGTCGGGAGAGTATTTTTTTATCTTTCGTTCCTTAGACTAAAGAGTCTGACTGCATCTCTTTGGTTTGGAATTCCTAGCGTTGTCAAAGTTAATTTTGCTTGGAAGCTTGCAAGAGGCTTGAAAGAAAAGGCAGATGCTTTAAAGAGGTTTTTTTCAATTAAGGTTTATAACGGTTAGCTTTTGGAATTTCGAATTCAATATGAAAACACTGCTTGTCGAAGCATTAATACAATAACAGTTAGAGCGAAGATATGCAATTTCCTTAGGTTTACTTGCAATGGTGAGTACCTGAGACTCGTTTCGCAGAAGGTATGTATTTTTTTTCTTCTGTGAAAAACAATAAGGAGGATATGCTAAGTGAGTCGCATTGCAAGAAAGCACGAAAACAATAAAAGTCAGCATGTCCGTCCCTCTAGGCATTTTTCGTAATATGTGACCATCTGAATGTTCGCTACATGTCCGGGCATGATGGTGGTTAACCCTAATCATATTACGTGTGTTTATAGCTAATTCTAGCGCGATGCGTTCATCAGTCATTTATGTGAACAAAGGAAATAATTAAAAATACTATTGTTTTTGTTTACAGTTTAAACTCATTTATTTATCCCAACAGCTATATATAAACATACATATATTTTTTTTTAGAAATGCGATATGAAATGATTAAAGAATGTAAGTCCAAAGTTTAAATTTTACTCAAAGACATATGCTGGCTAAGACATATTGTAATTGCGAGCGGTGGAGTTTGTGTGTAAATTGAAGCCTTTTAAATTTAATTTTTAATAGAAAAATTGCTTACTTATTTCTTACATTCCTTGTTAAGGTGATTGTAAAAATTTCATCCAATTTAGATACTGCTTCCTTTCGTTCTTAACATTTTTCTTATCTTTTGAGTTATAGGGTTTTTACAAATGAAAAAGAAAAAATAGAAAAAACTTCACAGATCTTTTATTAAAGAACTAAACAGCAAAGCTCTCGATGGAGCCATTTTTATTATACCTCACTTAAAATGAAAAAGCCACAACATATTCAAAGGCAAATGTTTTCGACAATAGCTTTTGACATTTGCATTGTTCTTATGGTTGACTTATTTAACACAGAGGCGTTTAGGTACCTAAACTCTGGATGCATTGCATGGAATGAAAAAAAAAGCTTTTGAAATAAAATCAAATAAGAAAATGATGTTGGGTTGTTGCGGGTTCTTTTATACTATTTGTATGCTGAAAAACAAGTAAAAAGAGTACAGGGGGCGCAACCATCACCATACAACACTTCATACCACCCTACAATTATTCATGTAACAGCCCTTCAAAATAAAGCCTTGTATGGCAAATAGTCGAGAAAGTGGTCTGATCCAAAGCATTTTCACTAGCGTTTCGTCGCATTTTGTCGATGTAGCAAATTATATCAAAATGTCTCAAAAATTGCGAAGTGTAAGTTGAACGCAAGAAACACGGGCAGATTGATAGACATTGTCAGATGTTGTATGCATCACAAGGGGTGTAGGGTACAAAAACCAAGAAAAGAAAAGAAGAACTGAAGTCTATTTGTTGCAGATTTATATACAAGCTCTATATATTACATACACTTACATATATTGTCACTCAATAGCCATTGATAATAGATTTGTTTAAGTGCTTGCATATATTTTGATCAGCGATATCTAATGGTGAATATGATAAAGTGATGCGAAGTATCAGTACGCACAACAAATGAATTCGACGATATTGACTTTTCTTTAGGTAAAGCAACAGTTTTCCATTTACTATTGTATGTGAGTTATTCAGTGTACACAGACGCTTATCATTGATCGGTGAAAAATGCCTTTCCGACATTCATTACCTTTAATGTATGATTTGAACAAATCTGCTGTGTGCAGCAAATTGTTGGTTTTGGAAGATCGAAAACAATGATAGGAAAACTTATTGGAGGAAAATCCAGTTCTATCGAAGAACTTTCGAACAGATGAGCAGTTGATGAATCAACTATCTCTAGATATTTACATGCAACAGTGAAAATCAAAAATTAGGGAAAACTGCCAACATCGCGGTTTCATTGCTTGCCAAGCAGGAAAGGAATAGTTTTCTGTGGCTTATTGTGACTGGCGATGAAAAGTGGATCTACTACGACAATCTCAAGTGAAAACAGTCACGGGTTAGTTCAGGGAAGCCCTCCACACAAACCCCGAAGGGAAGTATTCATGGCTACAATGCTTTGCTGTGCACATATATTTGATCCAGCTCGAATGGGAAGTTTTGCTGCACCCAGCGTACTCAGCAGACATAGCATCTTCGGTTTATGCCTTATTCAGGTCGATGCAGCATGGCTTGACTGGTATGCGGTTTCGAAATGCTGAAGAGTTGGAAAAATGGGTCGATGATTAGATCGCTGCCAAATGGGAAAAGATTGTAGGAAATGATAGAAAATATTTTGATTAATATTTTGTACCAATTTTTCTCAATAAATGCGTTTTTCAAGTGAAAAAATGATCAGTATACATGCAAGCATCTAAACATGCCTACTATATAAAAAAAAAGGAGTAAAAACTAAAAACTCCTTTTTCCCCTGAATCTAACTACATATTATTGGATAGACGTGTTTGACTTTTTCCCCTAATATGGGATCATCCGTCGAATATACGCGGAAATTTTTATCTTCATGTGGTTTATGGGTGATAAGCAAAAAGCAAATCCATTTTTGCTTTTGTACAGAGAGTTTTTTTAATTTCATACTCCCTTGGCCAGAGAGATCCCCTCGTCATAGACATAGAATGTTGTTGTTAAATTGTTGCGATTGTTACTTTAAATTTGGCATTCGTTCGAACGTCAAAAAGGTTGTGTATGACCAAATAAAACGCAGAAATTGTTTTATTTTTATTTTCTTTTACACTTACTTTTGTTTTAGTTCTTTTCTTCCTTTATGTTCAAATAATATGTTAATTTCAAGTTTAGTTTCTACTAATAACAAACATGATTTTATATCTGTATATATTTGTGTGTTACACTTATACTTATAGACTTTTAATATTCTGGTTACTTATATTTATATATATATCCATATATATATATATATATATCAGATAGTTTGTTCATGATTGATATTAAAGCTTGCAGCTTTCACATGTATTCAGTATATGATGGATATATAAATTTTTTATATATGTCATGCATTTGCTCATTTATTCATAGATATTGACCTCTTGCGGCTCTTTTTGCTATTAAGCTCGATATACTTTAGACAAACTACTTCTCTAGAAACATACCCACTATATATACTTTTTTGATTTTTTTTTTTGTATCTATTGCTATATGTAAGATATATTTTGATACGGTTTGAGATCGGTGGGATATCTTTTTTATTATATTATTTAGTTTTTTCTTATGCACTTGATTGCTTTACGCATATATATCTAAGGATATCTTTATCTTCACAAATAACTTGCACTGTCAAAACGAATTTTATTGGTTTCTCTGAAGAATGATATCAAAATTTGAAAGATATGCTTTTGATAGAGAAAAATAAAACAATAAAACAAGATTCAGAAAGTTCATAATTCCCTAATAGAATTTCTTCGGTAATGGCCACCAACTCAGCTGAGTTTCTTATTCTATCAATTTAAAAAAATTTATTGTGTACAAAATTATTGGAATCATTTCGAAGACTAAGAGCGCTCTTAATATATTTTTTTGAAAAAAAATAATAAATTATTTTCATAGTGTTGTCCATCGTTAATCACGACATTTTCCACATTGCTGGCGCAATACAAATTCACAGTTAAAGCGACGACTGGCCTTTCGGTTGGTTTATGGAAGAACCAATTTTCGGATTTACTCGTAAGAACCGAAGCCTTGCTTAGGAAGGGCAGTGGTAATAACTTATACAATGAAACAGTTAGAAAGAGAATCAGAATGATGAGGCGGGCACGAGAAGGGCAGCTCATTTCAATTAAGTGTAAAGCACCGATGATGACCGAATTTTGTGACTGTCGTTACGCTATCACTGTAAAAAAGAAGTACAAAAACTATATTCAGCGTGTCTCTTATACTATCACCCCTATCCTCTATTCACTCCTGTCCTATCACTCCTCTATCTTGAAAAAAAAAAAAATCCAAAAAAAAAATCGGCAAAAATTAAATTTAGACACTTTATAATATTAGGCGGGCGTGGGCGATTTTTTTATTTTCGTACATACATGGTAGAATTACCCGCAGATTGTACGTGGAAGCTTTTCATCTGTTGTACATTATGAACAATGAGCAAAAATTTATATTTATAAATATTTTTTCTTTTTGGCTTTTATATTACCCTGTAGGTGTGCCTTTTGGGCAATTTGATACATTTGAAATACCAATCTGTATGCACGGATAAAATCATTATTATGCACAGACGGACAGATGGAGGAACATTTATTCCTAGATCGACTAGAAATTTTGGTACTAAAGGAGAAAGTATTTTATATATCCTTAGGCGTCTGAAGTTTATTCCTGGATATTGCAAGCGTATTAATAAATGAACTTTCCCCATCCTACGGTGGTGAATACAACAATGTCTCGTCACATAATGCGGTAGCTTTTTTTATATTAACCATATAGGCCACCCATATATCAACCAAAGGGTATTTCAGAGACCCTTAAATATCAAAGTCTGAATCGATTTAACCATGTCCACCTCTGCATATGTTCTTCAATGCTCTCTAGTTCGCAAAAATTCCGCTCAGATCGACAGATTGACTTCAAATTTAACAAAAATGGAAGAAAGTTCTTGCAAGCGGATCGACATTTAAAATGGACCAAATTGGCCCAAGTGCAACATAGACTGGGAAAAAATGTGTTTGCCAAAGCAAAATAAAATTCGGTTTGTCTTTTTCCTTTATTTTCTTTTCTTAAGATCCGGAAAAGATTCGTTCACAGCCGAATATAATTTTGTTACTTACTTACATTAACGATAAGCTCAAAGGCATTAGTTGTTTGTCGATAGCACTCTTCAGTGATGATTTCATTGAGGTGATGCGACTCATAATATTCTGATCCTCTCGAATACAAGCCCTACGGGTCCTTGGCTTTGTTTTTCTTTCTATCGCCCCTCATGGCTTGTCAGTAGAATTAATATTAGGCATAGTACTATTATCCGCAAGTTTTATCGGCACAATTTTGCATAAATCTTAAAAAAATACTATTGGGTTATATCCAATGCATGTTTTCCACAAAATCGTACATGATTGTTTTAAATAATAAAATTTTATATAAAAAGGAATTAAATCATTGGGCGAATCTAAGTAAAGTAATTTAACTGCCATAGGTGGAAATGTAGCCAACAATTACCTAAGAGTGCAAACAACATAAAGTTCCCAAAGGATTTTTACATTCACGGACAGTGAGTATATAAAAATAATAAAATGCAGAACTGTGAAGTAAGGTGAGCGAGTTTATGTAAATAGAAATTTTTTGCAAAGCACTGCCAACATTTCCTTCTTCATTCTCTTTTATCATTTGTTCTATATTTCAAACGTGCATATGCTTGAAATAAAATTTGTAAATTCAATGCATGCTAATGAGTATGAATTAGCAAGAGTATGCATTCGTTACTTGCTCCCGCCTTTGAAGAAAGAGGAGGAAAAACAAATAAGAAAATTGCAATATGTTCGGGCGACTCCACTGTCTTTACCTTAAAAAGAACAACAAAATTAACATTCGATACTTCATCGTATGTTTTCATTCTGCATATTTTTCCACAGTTTTCTACTATAGGTCAGGATCGTCCATAAGATAAATATGGAAATTTTTTTGAACCAACACAGCAAAAACAGCAAAGTGAACATCTGACGCTTCATTGCGGGGGTGTGATCGGTTTTTCCTATTTTGCATCGTTTTTCACACCACCGTACTGTAGGTCAAGATTACCCATGAAATGTGTGCGGAAAATTTCCCGTAAAATGAAGCTGAATGTATTTACTTTAAGCGTGCACAACGCTTAAATAAAATTGTGTTTATTTGTCCTTGATGACCCCATATTATAACAAGGATTTATATTTTCATGTTCAATATTGCGTTATATCAATATGCTCGCATTCGTTGATGTAAATGGTAGTCAATCAAAAATTAAACCCATCTGGCCTTGTTGGCAACGATAGAAGACAATCGCGAAAAATTAAAGGAAAGAACGAATGCTATCTATTATTAAGTTATGTACGTTTGTCATGCATAGAAAAACCAACAGAGCGTATGATTGTTATGCGATACGTTCACGTAGTTGATAACACTGTTCTTATTATTTACATGTATTTAAAGATATTTTTTATATTTTCTTTTTCGTTTTTTTTTGCGTTCATTTCTTTGCTTTTATGTCAATTTGCTTGTACATGTTGCATGCATATACACGTATGTATGTATATGTACAGAAATATGTATGTGTCTGCACACTATCTACGTGCATATAAATGTATATGTACTTACGTATATATGTTTAATAATTTAATTTTATATGTATTGTATGTATGTATATGTAAATAATTTAATTTTGTTAAATACAATACTTTTCTATGTTTATATAACTATATAACTATTTATGTAGTTAGTCGACATAATCATATTAAATGATTTTATTTGCAAATTAATGATTATTATTATTACTAACTGTATAGATATTGAGTCAATATCATGGAAAACACATTGATTTTAACGCAGTAAATACTATTTGCTTCACATATGCCCAGTTGGCCTGAAGTCTGAAGACGACAATTTTACGTCATCATAATGTTTCCTCTACACTTTCAAGTTACAGAATAAAGAAACAATTTTCTAGATATATACCATAAGGATAAGAAAATAGTTTGTTAGTTTTTTTTGTACATATACAATAATACATGAACGAAGATGTATATTTCTTCTTTCATACATAAGCGTAATTCATTTATTTATTTAGAGGCATTCTATAAATTGTTTTTGATAAAAAATTTGCATTTCTTTTTAATATCATTATAAACTTGTCTTTACTAAAAATATATTTATTATTATATATATATATATATATATATACACATGTGTGTGTGTGTGTGAATGTGGGAAGGAAAATACAATACGTTGAAATTCGTTTTCAGTGCATAATTGTTACAGAATTGACAAATATTATAAAATAATTTCATTTAAATTATATAAACTTAGGTTATGTACTGTAATGAAATGTTAACTTTTCATTTCTGTTTACTTGATGTCGGTTACAATTTTTTACAGTTCAATTTCAGTTTGTTTTCGATATCCGCAATTTGCGGTTAATTTTATTTTATTTTTTATGTGGTCATGAAAACGTTTACGTTTTAAATTTAAGTGTGAGAGAAAAGCCAGCTAAATAATATCATCATTTATATATAACTTATTTGTTCTTTAGAGTTAGAAATTTTTTATGAGTTTCGTTTTGACACTCATTCGTCTTATTTGCAATTTTTTTTTTTTCTTCACTAAAAGTAGGCTTCTTGATCTAAATAGACTTAAATCTGTGTGCTGTTAAGCTAACTACATACAATCGTTTAAATTCCTTTTTAAATTAAACAAATAAAAACACTACAGTGAGTCACGGCTCATCATTAAATAGGCTACACTTATTCATACAAACACTTTACAAGATGACATGTTATAGGGGAAGTGGTCCAAAAAGCCGTCTGTTCCGTACTATTTTCGATAGGCGGTCGTCCATAGTAGAAACACGTCGTTTTAACAAATTTCATCAAAATATCTCAAATATTGCGACTTCATCATGTGGGTAGAAAACATACGCGTAACACGAATGGACGGACAGAAAAGCGTAGTTCGATGCAAAACGTGGGTCTATCTCAAGTTCTTATTTATAGAAACACTTTACAAAATAAGGCCTTATATGGGAAGTGGTTGAAAAGGCGGTCCGTTCCAAACCATTTTCGATGGGCGTTCGTCCATGGTAAAAAACACGTCATTTTAACAAATTCCATCAAGAGAACTCAAAAATTTGCGTTCTCAACCTACAGGTTGAACACCTGCGCGAAAGTCAGATGGACGGACAGAAAAGCGTAGGTCAATGCAAAACGTGGGTCTATCTCAAGTCCTTTTGTGCGTTAGAGACATCCGCACGTACTTAATATACTTTTGCAGCACAAGTGGTGTAGGGTGCGACAATAAAAAAAAATTGACATCACTTTTCTCATATTATACATCAAGGTTTGCTTTGTACTGCACTAATGTAACCACAGAAAGTACTTAGTGAAAAGCCAAAGTAGTCTATGTAGGATTTTGGCTTTGCCTTATTTGCGTCTTTATTTTTTTTTTTGTTCCAATAATCTAAGTCGGAAATATTTAGAAAGAAAATTGAGACTTAATCCAATTCATTTTTCAGATAAAAGTGGTCGGAATCAGTTTGTAGAACTATGTCTAATAAACTAGTGACTATGATAATTACATGGCTCGGAAAGAGGTGAATGTAAACAATAGAAGATCAAAATTACTGATCATTTCCATAACTGGGATGCGTGAAATGATTTGAAGATGATCAGAGCTTTCACGAATAGCGTGTAACTTACCCGTTATAGCTTGGGCTGGCACTAACAGGCGAAGGCAGAAAAACATCACTAATTAGTTTAATAAAAGCTGCGTAATTAAAGAATTCCTGATAATATTTGATCATTGCCACTTCACTAAAGCTATATGTGTAGCTGTCATAAAATTCGTACATAGCACTTGTAATTGCAAATTTTGGTTTATACAAAACTATTTAACAAAAAAAAGTTGGACGCAAAATGTTTGCATGGGCAGATATTACTTTATCGGGCCTGCATTAAGGCTTTTATTGAATGTTATTCTAAAAATCCATAATTTATATAGTAATGCAAATACTAAGACAGATCATTAGTCATGCAATTCTTAATTTTTCAGATTAAAATTTATCTTTTCTCTTAAAGATTAATATTTGGATACAATGACACTCACTACGTTTTCGTTATTACCCGAATTAGTTTGTTGTTATCCGCTAAACATTATCTGACTTGCGTTCTTTGTCATGTAATAACTAATTATTTTTATTGCTATTAACTAAACATTGCTTTTTATAGAAAATTTATTTTAGTCGATATATTTTCCATCATCTTATCTTCTTTTTTTCCAACTTATTTACTTAATCCTTTTTTACTGTTTTATTAGCGATATATTCGTTACTATTAGCCTCCTCAACGATTACCTTCCATCCGTTAATTGGTTTCATTTTTAGCATATTTATCGTTATCCGTTGCCGATTATTTGCTATCGAATATATATGTTCTCTTATTCGTGGTATAATTTTTCATCGGTTTTCATTATGTTTTAGTTATTATCCAATCATTATGGTTTTTCTTTTACTGATTACCATCCATTCGTTATTTATTCTTGTTTTTCAACACTTCGTACATATCTAACATCATCCGCTATTCATTGTTATGTGTTCCCTTTTATCCAAGGGATACCCCCCTTATGGTGTTGTACAACTTCATTATCAATATATTGCTAAGGTATTTGTTACTGATGAACATTCATTTATGGGGTTTCATTTTTTCATTTTTTCCTTGTATATGTTTATCATTATCCGTTAGTCATTGCGTGCTTACTCGTATCCGTCACATATCGTCCATCTGGTCTTATATAACTTTTTTATTACGTTATATTCATTATCAATATATTGTTACTGATTACCTTCTGCAAATTGTTGTTCTTGTGATTTACTAAATCGTATTGTATAAGTTGAGTTCTTACCCGTAATATACATTCATCTTATCCTTTCTTATGCAACTTTACTTGAGCTTGTTTTTATTGAAATAAAAATTTTATTCGCAAACAAGCGAGAGAAGCGAGGCTCCTTACAGGACATGTAAATTCTCGCAACTTTTCGATTTTGAGATATCGGTTAAACAAATTTTCTGTAAAATTTCCTTAGCTAAATGAAGAGACATATGTGTACGTGAAGGTTTAATTCTAGTTGAATTTGCCTTCTTTTCCCGTGATTCTTTTAGGCGTATCTGTAGTACAACATAAGCTACAATTATTGATGTACATTAACATTCATAAACAATTTTGCGGTTGTATACCTGCTTCAGTATGCCAACAAGTAACTCGTCGACATTATGTTGAATTCCGCTGGATGTTTCAATAAACTTAGCATCACGTGAGGCGGCTAAAGATTTACCCTCTAACCGGAACATATGCATATAATGTAAAAATGTTCATATTCAAGAAAAAATTAATTCAAATTTTTTATCAATCACGTTACAAAAATTCCGATAACTGTTCATAAGTCCTCTATCCAATGCTAACGCAGGTTTGGCCTTATTGCCTAAGGCGAAGCAAAAACGGCGACGACGACATTACTTAAAACCATACGTTTCGCGTGCATTGGCGTTATCGGAGCATTAAGATTTTGCCCCTTGAATGCTCTAGAGGCAGCTGAGCAGCGCACCTCTTGCTATTGCCATAGTAAAGTGGGTTTGCCTAAACACACTTAATCTGTCGCATATTGACAAATTAAAATCGGGAAATCTCAGGAGCCGCCTAGAAGTATTAAGAAACTTCATGGACGAACTTTTTGTCAAGATACCGGACCATAGTGCTATAAAGCTAGTACTGCTCCGACGGTTCAAAATTGGAAAATAGCAGAGCTGGGGGTGTGTGGCTCAAGTTTTCAGAAGGCTATACCAATGAGGCATAGTCCCACCATATTCCAAGCAGAAGCCTACGCAGTTACTTTATGTACCTCTGAATGCCTAAGAAAGCAGTGCAGGAGAGAGCGGATCGGCATGTACTCCGACAGCCAAGCCGGCTTAAAATCCCTAAAGGGGCGACTGATAACATCCAGGCTTGTTCTGGAGTCCCTTCAAACACTGAATAAGCTAGGCAGGCACAGTGAAGTGCACCTTATATGGGTGTCGGGCCATTCAGCTGTTGAGGGCAACGAAAGGACTGACTGTCCAGGCAACAGAGGTGTCTGAGGGACCATGATAGATCCCGAACCTTTCTGTGGCGTACCAAGAAGTCATATTGGTATCGCAAGGAGCACATGATAAATCGAATTGCCATTGGAAGCAATGTGCTGGACATTGGCAGGCGAAAAGATTCATAAAATCTTCCGGTAAGGCACATAAACTACTGAAACTAAGAAGATGCGACGGCTGGGTCATAATTCCCTTAGGCACCGTCTGAAAAACATGGGTATGTTCGATAACCATTCATGCAGATTGGGCCAAGGGACGAGTGAAACGTTCCATCAAACTCTTTGTGAATATGAAGCCATCTGCAGAATCGATCGCCGCTTGTTGTCTCCTCGGCTAACTGCCGATTCCATTCCGAAGTCCATGCGTTATCTCTTGCCATATATTGCGTATGAAAAAATCCTTTTTATTTCGCCAAACCGTGTTTTCAATTATTAACAGGTTGTTACCAAAACTCGGCAAACGCAGTACCCACCTCGAATATTGCTTTCTCATGGATATACTTTCATGGAAAATAATAAATGCGCTATTTTTAGGATGTCTGCTATCTCCCGCAGGTTCACTTTTTGGTCCCTCATAACGATTTTATTCACTTTTTTTAAATATTTTGAAACAAATGGCGAAAGCGGGTAACCTTCAGCACCATCAATGTCGACACGCCTTTGAATGTATTATTTCGACAGGTAAGAGTTGCCGTAACATCTTTCAGGCTAATGCTGAGGCAAGATTTAATCAACAAATGAAATTAAGATTTTTCCACTGTATTGAAAATTACAAAACAACACTAAGTTTTACACCAATTGCCAAAATGTCTTGTTTGACAATAATGACTTGACGGTTGCTACTATTAAGGAATCAGATGGGCCTGTCAAAAATGATGCCATGACAGACAGAAGACTCATTGAGTCATGTGTAATTTTCTATAAAGTAAAAATTTAAGGTTTCAATGTATCCTAAATCCTAAATGTATTCAAACGAGAAGATCACCGGTCTTCGGATAAACTCACAAAAAATAATATGCGGTCGTTAAAGTGTTCATGGAAAACTCCGTATTTATCTTTTCATCGATTTGGATAATTTTGACTCTTATAAAAAAAAAACAATAAATAATTACCTTGAGAGCTTATAACCCGTGCCCGTGCCAAGTCAGCTTTATTCCCCACTAATATTACTGCTTTGTCTTTTGGATAGCTTTCTTGCCACAAATAATTAATAGTTTCTTCCGCTTTGCGAAATGATGTCTTGTCGACCACAGAGAAAACCACTACGCAACCGTGCGGCTCATAGGTAGACAAGCAATTCTCAACCTAAATTATAAAATAACTGTATTTTCTACCTTCATTGCAAGTCCAAATGTATACGACTTACGCTCATCTCAACACTGGGATGATCAACGAAAACCAATTCGGATTCTTCATCGTCCAACAGAACACTTACGGTTTTCTCTCCGAATTCGTCATCTAAAACTCAAATTTGAATTATTCACTAATAATTTTTAAATGCGACTCTCTCTACTAATGATCATATTCGCTTTTAAATTTGTGCGTTCAAATTCGCGTGAAAATTCACTTACCTAGGCTAGCATCATAAGTATGCATATATTCTGATGTCATGAACTGATTTACTAAAGCCGTTTTGCCTACACCCGAGTCGCCCAACATGACAATGCGATATCTGGAAAGAAAATCAGGTGAGAGACAAAGAATTATTTTCAATTTCTATGGGAAACGAAAATTTTTACCTTCTAGGCGGTATTGGTTCCAAGTTTTCCGAGACATCTTCTTCAGGTGTAAGTGGCGTCGAATCAACATTCGCATAACCAGCACCGCAACATGAACTTTCGAAGGGTGACCTTCCACTGGCTCTGGCCAGTGAATAAGTAACAATAATAATTATAATAATAACAAGATTTTTTAAATGCTTACCGACTATTGTTGGAGTTGATGCTGGTATTGCTACGTGAGTGTCTCGATATAATAGAATCGCCACAATTAACTACATTGCCTTTGCTTATGGAAAAATGTCTTAAACGGTATAAATCGTCACTGGCTCTTGGATTGTACGGACGATCGGGTAAGGAACAAACACGAGGCCTAAAGTGATCGGGCACTAGAATTTCAAGCAAAGCACAATTTCCTGAAAGCATTAAAAAACATCTGGACTATAAAAATAACTTACCTGGGAGTTCTAGAAAATTTGAGGTTCTACGTTGATGGCCACGATTCGAAGCCTGAAATGCCAAAGGTCCTATATCATCATTTGATGCTAAGGATGTATTGGAGCAAGCACTTTTCATCGACTCTCTTGAACTTCGTCGACTGGCTAAATAAGCTAAACCGCCCTTCGAACTGCTACGTCTTCGAGCGGTAAAGCTACCTCCTGGAGATTTTGTAAACCCTTTTCTCGAATTGTATCTGCTTAACTCGATATCAGGATCGTGTGTCAAATCACTGGTGGATTTACGACAACGTAACGACACCACACTGTCCGAGCGGGTGCGATCCAAAGTACTATGAGAGCTATGTAGAACCTGATAACCAGGGTTTGAGGTTATGTTGATGGCACGACGGCGTTGACATAAAGAGGGTGACGCACGGTTTAGCTCATTTGAGCTCTGCCTGGTCGAAGTATCGGAATAACTCAGTACAGTTGTTGTGGTACCAGTAGTACTATATTCAGAATCTACGGATAATTGCGTCGTCTCGGTAATGCTAGAATCAGCTTTTTCATAGTTTCTATTACCATCATGTTCGTCTCGACTTGGTGTAACCGTCATTTCCCATTCCTCTTGCTTCTTAATTGACGACTTTTTCAAACTAAAGGTTCTTTTCGTAGAGTTTTGCCGATGAGGTTCTACTATTTTCGGAGACATGGGTGTTCTTATAGATGAAGCCCCAAAATAATCATCATCAATATTATCTTTTTCCGATGGAAAATGTTCATAATATTTGAATTTTTTGTAAACACCACTATTAGATGTAGGACTAATGGGTTCAAAAACGAAATTAGTTTGATTAGTACAACTTTGCAAGGAGGGAGAATGATTGCTACCGCACAAAATGTTTGAAGGTGATTCGGAAGAATATTCTCGAGCACTACGTTTACCGGACGTCGGTGTTTGATAGTACGATGATACAGATTCTAAGTCATCGTCAGTAATTTCGCTATTGGCATAGGTTGTAGTCTTTTTTGTATTATAAGACTGTCCACTGCGATCATCGTATGGTTTATTGGAAGATCTGAGTGCTGCATCATAAGTATTATCCACCTGTACGCGAGCGTCTCTAAAATTTCAATGAAAGGAAAAATAAAAAACAAAGAAAAATCATTCGAAGAAACCATTTGAATAAATTGAAAACCAAATTAAATGAATTGCTTGATAGGCGGCAATATAGAGAACAATTTTTAATTTCATTAAACTCAGTATAGCTTTACACGAAGTAATACCTCGAACTTTTTGGTTGCCTGAGGGGTAACGGTGAAGAACTGGTACGCGTAGGGCTCTTTGCAATTGTTGCGTTCTGCTTATGACTCTCATCCCAGCTAAAATGATGCTGTTGTTCCATTCTGGGTGGTAAACGGGAAGTGGCCCTTGTGTTGTAGGGTAGGGACATAATTCTCAATTTTCCACGTCTTTCTTTTTATTTTACATTACAATATAAACTCATGTTCGCCCTCTCGGCATCAAATTGCTGTAAAAAAGAAAACAAAAAACAAAAAAGCGAAAAAAGAAATGAATAAATAAATACAACATCGACGGAAAAACAAATGCCATATAATAACAAAATATGTGCCACCAGCAATAAGGATTTTATAGTCGGTGGGTTGGCTGCTTAGACTCGTTGGCAACTAAAATTTATGAGTCGTAAGTAAAAATTGTTGCACATTGTTAAGCCATCATCACCATACCTATATATATATGTATATATATACCCATATATATACCTATATATATATATATATATATATATATATATATATATATATATATATATATGAGGAA